>PVKU01005524.1:0-12404 GCA_004027475.1 Anoura caudifer | reverse complement strand
GCAGAGTTCAAAACACTGGTAATCAAGAAGCTCACAGAATTGGTTGAGCATGGTTGCAAAATAGAGGAAAAAAGGAAGGCTATGAAAAGTGAAATAAAGGAAAATGTACAGGGAACCAACAGTGACAGGAAGGAAGCCAGGACTCAAATCAATGGAGTGGACCAGAAGGAAGAAATAAACATTCAACCAGAACAGAATGAAGAAACAAGAATTCAAAAAAATGAGGAGAGGCTCAAGAACCTCCAGGACAACTTTAAATGTTCCAACATCTGAATCACAGGGGTGCCAGAAGGAGAAGAGAAAAAGCAAGAAATTGAAAAGCTATTTGAAAAAATAATGAAGGACAACTTCCCCAATCTAGCAAAATAGAATTCTGGGAAATCCAGGAATCTCAGAGAGTTCCAAAAAAGTTGGACCCAAGGAAGCCACACTAAGGCACATCATAATTACATTATCCAAGGTTAAAGATAAGGAGAGAATCTTAAAAGCAGCAAGAGAAAAGGAGACAGTTACCTATAAAGGAGTTTCCATAAGACTGTCAGCTGATTTCTCCAGTGGAAGCTTGCAGGCTAGAAGGGCCTAGAAAGAAGTATTCAAAGTCATGAAAGGCAAGGACCTACATCCAAGATTACTCTTTCCAGGAAAGCTATTATTTAGAATGGAAGGGCAGATAAAGTGCTTCTCAGATAAGGTCAAGTTAAAGGAGTTTATCATCACCAAGCCCTTATTATATGAAATGTTAAAGAGACTTATCTAAGAAAAGAAGGTGATCAAAAGTATGAACAGTAAAATGACAACAAACTCACAACTATCAACAACTGAACCTAAAAATCAAAACCAAACTAAGCAAACAACTGGAACAGGAACAGAACCACAGAAATGGAGATCACATGGAGGGTTATCAGTGGGGAGGAGGTGGTGGGAGAATGGGGGATAAGGTACAGGGAATAAGAAGCATAAATGGTAGGTAGGAAATAGACAGAAGGAGGTTAAGAATAGTATGGGAAATGGAGAAGCCAAAGAACTTATATGTATAACCCATGGAAAATGAAATAAGGTGGGGGAATACTGGTGGGATGGGGGGTGCAGGGTGGAGGGGAATAAAGGGGAGAAAAAATGGGACAACTGTAATAGCATAATCAATAAAATATACTTAAAAAATGTAGGTGCCTATAGTGTAAATACTTGCTACTCAAGGCATAGCCTATAATAAACTACTAGCATGAATATCACCTGAAAGCTTGTTGGAAATCCAGAGTTGCAAGCCCTGCCCCAGGCCTACTGTGTCTGCCTTGTAAGAAGTTCTCCAAGCAAAGCACATCAAAATCTGAGAAGTGCTGATTTAGCCTACTTATAAATAATGCTGCTGTGAACATCTTCAAGCACATATGTTTTTCCTGCTTGTGGGTCATTTAGTTGTATTCAATTCCCAGACATGAGATTATGAAATTAAAGGACTCATAGATTTTTATGCTGAACAGAACTGCAGGAGAGACCTTTAAGAGCCAGAGGGGTGGGTGTAACTGAGAGTTATAACCTAAAGATTAGTCAAGTCGTGCCCCCTATGGGTTGGTGGACATGATTGACTTGTTGGGGAGCTCTGGTATTAAAAGTCCTCCAATTTAAAGAACAAGCCTCATATTCCCAACTGGAGGCAGAGCCAGAGAGGAAAATAACTTTCTGTTCCCTCTCCCTGCCCCACAGCCTCACAGAGCTTCTTGCAGTGCCCATCAGATTGCAAGGCTGACAATTCCTAAATATTCCAGATACAGGCCAGAAACCTCCTTAAATTTCATGTCTAGGGAATTCATTCCTGACTTTCTCTGAGTCATGAAAAGAGAGAAATGCTTCTTTGGGGTCCTTCAGATTCACATTCCAAGCCACAGTAATTCCAGCTTTGTTCTGGCCTCCTAACGCAAAGGATCGCTGTGCTCTTCGTGGATGGCTCCCTGAGTCTTGCTTCCTCCCTAGCAGCTGCAGACATTCCTTTCTACGGACAATCTCAGTCTGTAGGGGGTCTGTAGTTCCTTATGCCATCCTCCTCGGGCCCCTACATGTTATCCAGACTTTTCTGTGTTTACCACTGCTCTTGTATCTGACCTGCTTTCCTATTCCAGCATCTCTAGTTTTTTAGTTGGCTTCTGGGTTTCTATTTTTCTTGGGACAATGTCACATTTTGAGGTTTATGACATGCTTCCCTCATAGTGATATTGTCCAGATCCTCACTTTGTTTCTTAGTGTTCTTAAGCCTGCCCGTCAAAACTGCCCCACATCAGGCCTGCTTATCTGCGTGGGTGTCTGGGATGGAGTCTGGCAACTTCATCCTGCCGGTTTCACCTTCATTTAAGGTTGATCGCAAATGGACATCTGGATTTGTCTTAGGATTACTGTGATACCAATATCTACCCTGAGAGACATGACCAGATCACTAAAATGCCTTTACTTTCTCTTTTGAAGATATGTTCCCCAATTCAGGTGTTCTCCCCTCTCCATTAATGACAGAGCTTAACCTTGTCTCACAGAAAAGTGGGAGAATGCCTGCCATGACCTACTCTTCCTTATGGGTGAATCTCACTTTGTATTTTGGGGGTCATGCATGATACTATGATAAGCATCATTTGAAACTGTGTTGAGAGAGAGAGAGAGAGAGAGAGAGTCTAACTAAACTTAATCTGTAGTTCATTTTGCTCTGAGGCCAAATGGAGTGACTTGTCCCCAGGATAGCTGCCATCCACTCCTTCCTGTATGCACAAGCTGTCCACCCATTGAACAATAGAATCTGTGCCTCCACTTCTTTGAGGCTGGGCTCATTTGTGAATGCTGTGACCAACAGAATGCAGAAGTGAGGCTAGGTCATGGAAGGCTTACAGCTTTTGCCTGGCTCTTTTGAAATGCTTACTCTGGGGGAATCCAGACATGATATAAAAAATCTGACTACCTCAAGACTACCACGCTGGAGGAAGCCCAAGGTAGCCACAGGGAGAAGCCACACTGACGAATAAGTCTGCAGTATTCCCAGCCCACACGCCAGACATAGGAATGAAGAAACCTTAGAAGACTCCAGCCTCTTCCTCCATGCAAGGGAATTATATGAGGGACCCCCAAAGAGAACCACCCAGTTAAACCCTTAAAGCCCCAGACCCATGAAAGATGATAGTAAATAGTTGTTGTCAACCACTAAGTTTTGGGGGTGGTTTCCATGCAGATAAGTAAAACCAAGTCTCTATCCTCTGAAAGGAAACCTCTCAGATCCAAGGTAGTAAATCAATTGCCTCTGTGATTATGCCACAACATTTGACATCCTGCTTTAATTAATCGTTAAAAGCTATGGCATGCTAAATCACTCTGGAAAGAACAAAATGCTGTAGCTACTTTAATTTGCCATGCAGATGTGGCTTGGATGTGCTCTTCTCTAGAGCTGGGTGATGAAGGACATCAGTTCTGGGTTAATGGACTAGCTATTCTTTGGACTTTACTCTTTGAGTGTCTGACATTGTTAGTATTCACTACATTATGAAAATTGGCAATAGTCATAGAAAGTGAGTGGAAGGGGGGCCATGTATCTATAGAAATCGCCTAGCCCAACCTCCTATTTTATTAATTAGGTAAACAGAGGTGCACAGAGGTAAAATGTGTTGCTCAGACTGAAGTTCTGTTTGATGCCAATGCCAGGACAAGAAGTCAGCTCTCCTGGCCCAGGAGCGGCTCCTCTCACCATGTCACTCTGACTCTCGGATGCTGAGGAAACACTGAGGAAGTCAGTATGCGATGTGGTTCCCTCTTCCCTTCCCTTTATTGTGAATGTGTTGTTGATCTGTACAACAGGGCTAATACCTACCTGATACAATTATTATCAGTGTTAAAAGTGGTAGCTTATAGAAATTACCTGGCACTTACTATGTACTCCATAAATGGTATAAGCATTGT
Source organism: Anoura caudifer (assembly GCA_004027475.1). Lineage (NCBI taxonomy): Eukaryota > Metazoa > Chordata > Mammalia > Chiroptera > Phyllostomidae > Anoura > Anoura caudifer. The sequence goes on along the minus strand of PVKU01005524.1, from coordinate 8,477 downwards.
CTTCAAGAGCCCAGTAAAACAAATTCTTTGGAATAACCATGTCAAGGACCTTTATATTATCACTTTATTATTTTGATTTTAGAGAGAAGGGAAAGGAGGGGGAAAGGAAAAGAAACATCGATGTGAGAGAGAAACATCCGTTGGCTGCCTTCCACACGTACCCCAGCTGGGGACTGAACCTGGAACAGGCGTGTGTCCTGATCTGGAACCAAACTGGCAACCTTTTGGTTTGCAAGACGATGCCCAACCAACTGAGCCTAGGCAAAGATCTTTACATTGAAAGAATTTCACCCACGGACAATACCCTAGGTATAAGAAATGCAGCCCTGGGGGAGGGCTACTGAAGGGAATTCAGCATCCACCCAAGTTCTAACCCAGACAAGCAGACGGTTAAACGACCTGTGAGGAAAGAAAGGAGCGGGATGTGGATAATTAGCAAGAAGGCATGGAAAACTCTCCACCCTGCAAAGGGAAACAGAGAGGGCTGAGTCAGCTCTGGATGCAAGAATGAAAGGAGAGCAGGCCTGGATGTCTGGAGTTCTTTCTGTCAACTTTGTGTAAAAATAGGTATCTCTAGCTGTCTGTCTGTCTGCTGAGGAGACAATCCATCACCTGGTCTGTGAATGTAGCTTTTCCTTGGGCCTGTCTCTCCAGACTTCTGTTGTGGTTACTTGTCTCTCTGTGGTTATCCCCATGTCTGCTTCTCTGTCTCCTTTGTATCATATGTGCTGTGTGTGTAAAACTCTTTATGTACAGTCTGGGAATGGTTTTTAATACATTCAGAGCAATAAGCCAGAACCTCCACCTTTAATACCTGCTTCTGCCATTTCTCATCAGTGGGGCTGCGAGCACATGTGGGAAGCAGCCGCCTGTGACGGGTCCGGGCCTCACTGCACAAGGGGAAGCAGATGGGAGAAAAGGGAGCTATTGTACTGAACACCTGTCCAGCCCCCGGGACCAAAAAAAAGGTACCCCAGAGGCCACAATCAATAGTGGAGAGAGCCCAGTCTGTGGACACTGAACAAGGGACAGCACAAAATAACTATTACAGTGATTTAAGGTGATGAGTGGGAAAAACCATGTTCGCTAGTTTTGTGCTCACCGCATGGTAAGGTGAAGTTGTTGTTTCAAAGCTGTTGGCAGAAGCCGCTGGGGCTAGACTGACGGGCTCAAATTCCATGTCTGCTGCTGGTTGGCTTTATGATCTGTGGTGAGCTATTTAACGTCTATGGGCTACAATTCCCTTACCTGAAAAATGGGGATGATAATAACGCCTGCTATACAGGCAGGTCGTAAAGAAGATTAGACGGAAATAGTGGAGGAAAAGCGCATATCACCACCCTGGAGTATGGCAGATGCTCCAAAAATTACAGCCATTACTATGTTGATAATAGTTTTCAAAATAACTGGGGAAAATGCGGTAGAGTGAATAAAATTAGCCTACTCATTGAGATTAAATCTCTAACCCAACGCTTAAAGCATCACTTAACCTCCCTGGGTCTATCAAGTGGTAATCATTTTGTCTGACCCATTTCCACATTTGGTGAATCTGCACCCTCAGTCTAGCTGGACTCCCTTTTCTCTGCAACATCAAGATGTCCATACCTCCAGGAGATGTGGGGGATCACAGGATGTTAGTCTAGAGGCCAGGATTGGTCTGAATCTGGTTTTAAGTAAAATTCAGGAATTTAAAAAAATTTAATGGGAAATTGTTGGAGCTCCTCCTCAAAAGGACACATTATAAACAGCTGTTTCTATTGTTTGTTCTTTAAAAATCTCAATGTTCTGTATGAGAGTGGAAAAGGAACTTCTAGTCCTATGGGTGTTTTGCTAACAGTTTGGTAATAACAGTAAATTATGTTTATAGACTCAATCAATAATTTTTAAAAAGAAAGAAACAGCCATTTATTGAGTGCCTGCTACGTGCCAGGCATGTTGCAACCCTCCCCCAAGAACTGTTGTGTTCCCACTTTACAGAGGAGAAATCCGAGGCTCCCAGAGGTGAAGTCCTTGCTGGTTTTTTGTGAAGTCTGTGTTTGGATGCAGATCTGTGTGATTTCAAAGCTCTTGTTCTGTCCAGTCCACTTCACTGCCTCCAGGCTCAGTTCCATTTGCTTGACTTTAACGAGGACCCCATAGACTCTCAGCCTCAGGGATTTCTTGGGCTGTTGAGATCTTACGTGCTACCCTTGCTCTCATCTTTGGAGTGGTCCTGCTGCTTCCACTCTGGGCCCAGATGATAGAAAGTCTCTGTGAATATGTCAGTTATTTCAAGATGCTGAGTGTGAAACTTCTAATCAAGTATTTCAGTGGAAGGCCACATCTGGAAATAGTTATCCAGATGTTATAAGCCACTTCAGCCAGCAGTTGCCAGACTGCTGTCCAGGTGATGAGTACAGGACACCCTCCTTCATATGTGGAAGATGTTCTGGAGGTACCAAGAACTGGGGAATGTGTCACTACTGTGCTACATTCTTCCCTGGAAGGCACGTCAGGGACCTGAGTCTCACATCTCTAACATCACGGGTGTCCTGATGACTCTGAACAATCCCCAAGGCCCCATTTTTTCGACAGTCCTGAGTGTGGACCCTGAAAGAGGGGTTGGGGAAGGATCTGTGCAGCTGCAACACTGTGGGCACCTGCTTCCTACAGTCAAATTTGAGAGTTTGTTTATGGATTGCTTTCTTTTTCACCAAGCTTCTGCCAAGCAAGCTCTGAATCTCAGGGAGAAAAACTGTGGCATCACAGGGTTAATTGCTACTGGGAGTTAGAGGGATGGAGCCCATACGTTTATCAGTAGAAGTGGAGTTCTTGCAGTGTCTCGAGGAAAAGAATTTCCTGAGACCTGCATAGGAGGATGGGGCTTCATGATAAACTTTATTGACGATTTAAAATTAAGGTTTCCTTCCTGACTTCCTAATGTCCTATCTCTGTCCATCTCATCATGGAAAGAGTCCAGTCTTGTCTTTAGTAGGTCCAGGATAAAAGCCACTGCCCAGAGTTTATGCTTCATATTAGAGTACAGTGCAGTCCAGCATCTGGCTAGCTAGCGTGCTTCCAGCTGCGCTCCACTGCTACGATGCAGTATTCAGCCTCCCACTTGGAGCCTGCATGTGGAGTCTGCATGGCCATAAGGCAAGAAAGTGAGAGAGAGAGAGATCGGTCCTTTGGGATTATATTAGCTTGGGTCGGGAAGGATGAGGTGATTTTGCAGAAGAACCAATCAGCTTCCCAAGTTTTGGTGGGCTTTTAATAGGTTTACACCCCTAGTTAGACTGAAGGCCTCTTTGGTCAAGTGCATCCCCCCTCCACAGGCCCCTCAACAATCTGCTACTGGAGGGAGGTAGGGAGGACTGTTAATCCCCTTGGCCAGATCAATACTGTAATCCACTGGGGCATGAAGCTGTAGCTTCCTGGAGAAGCAAACAAGTCCTGCTTCAGAGTTCATTAAGCTCAACGTCTAGTCTCTTTTGCTCTCTTTCCTTTAGTTAATAGTTAGCTAACTAGTGATGTTAACAGATGTACCACCATGATGTCCAGATTTTGAAAGAACTGGAATCACCATTGACAAGTGGAAGGCTCCCTATTGCTTCATACACCTCCATTATTGGACAAAAATGGCAAAGGTAACTGAGTTCTAATAGAACCTTATGATTTGTTCCATATCACACAACCTTCTGGCTTGGATCCTAGCCTTCATTGCTGTTATTAATTGCCAATCGAAGCCAGCCTACTAATAAGGAAGCAACATGGCCTCGGGCGAAAGGGGTGGAAAGCAGAGATGTGAAAGTGAAACTGTGCATTTAAATCCATGGCTTTCTACCTGTGTGAGCTGGGATGAATTATCCTTAATCTCTCCAAGCCTCAGTTTTCTCCCCTGAACAATGGTAATACCAAACTACATAGGATTGTTGTGAGGACCTGAGGGATAATGCTTATAAAGCTCTGAGTACAAGGTAAGTACTCAATGAAGGTCATTATTGTGGTGGTGGCTGCCGATAACCATTTGTTCTCAGAAAACTGCATGTCTTCTTCCTGTTAGCTGGAAGGCAATGGCAGATGCTGTGGTCACTTGTGTTGAAACTCAAACAACTGGCTAGTGATTTGGGCCAGAGAAGAGAAAGACTGAGTGGGAGATCTAGCTGATGCTATTCACATTCACACTAGCAGATTCAATTTGTAATCTGGCTCAACAGGCTTGACTCAAAACGAGCCTTTCCACAGGAATTTCACACATGCAAATGAGGATTTTGATGGTCCTTGTAAAATAACCTCTAGTTTAGTCTGCATATTTGGGAGCCAAAGTCCCCAGGATGGGCCAAATGGACTGCACAATTACTCTAGTCTGATTCCAGCCTCCGGACCACAGAGGCAGCAGTTTTCTACCTTCCAGCCCCGGAGGACGCTCTCATAGTGCTACTGAGTGAATGAGCCCTGTGGTTACTTCTGAGCAGAGGGAGCCAGACAACACTTAGGCCTAGGAAACAAAAGTGAACCCTCACTAGCTCCTACCGTTTAATAACGTGGTAAGCGAAAAACGAGAGTTGAACCTTAAAGACTGCAAATTCTTAGTCCGTACAGTTGGCAGGACCCTTTCAAGGTGTACCTATTTTTTAAATTTTTCTTGATTAAGTCAACACGTTGGATCTCCTTTATATGCCTGTGATTATTCACTTACCTCCAGAAAAGTGAAAAAAGAAATTTCTCCTGAGAGAAAAATAGTTGAGCTCTTGGAAAATTTAAGTATATTTTTGTTTTCCTTTATCTGGTACATCTGATTATTTTAGCCCTGGGCAAAGACGCATTAGCATCAAACAAAGCAAAACTATGTTGCCTTCAAACTGTATTTTGCCTAAACTCAACCACCTTAAAGCAAGTATTGGTATACTTTAACGCAGAGGATACTCTTTCACACTCATTCATACTCTGACTTCTTAGATGATCCTTTTGAATTGACTTTTTATCCCTCTTCCTCAAACGCGGGCCTGTTCCCAGGGGTCTGTCCTGGGTCCTCTTCTCTAATATTATGGTACTCCTCGCCAATGTTTCTGAACGCAAAGATTTTAGTCACCTCTGTTGCTTTACCTGTCACCTCTCTTCAGGTGCCATCCAAACAGTAATGCTAAGAAAAGAAGAGGAGAATAATCCCTGCTTCTAATGTATTGAGCTCAAGGAAGCCCACAGGACATTCAAATAGGAAAGTCTAGCAGATGCATTACAGGGACTTGCCTAGGCAAAAGCTTTATTCAACTTCCTCTTGCCTATAATCATGCCTTGAAAAAGCTTCTGTTTTAATAAATCGCAGGCCATCCTATATGCCTGAGAGGCTGATGAAACAGGTCTATTTTTCCAACTTTGTTTTTGGCCTATGAGTTCTCCCATTTCATGCTTCTGTTTATTCAAGTTTTATTTACAATATCCTAATAAATCTCCATGCTGTCAAATCACATGGACATGAAGACTGGTTCAGGGGTTACCCATGAGTGCTGTAATATTAGGAGCCATATGGCAACGTTTTTCTGTCGCAGACATGGGATCTCACTGTGTGAGACTGAAGTCAGGCTTCTCGCTCTTGACTTACAAAAATCAATTCAGAGGGAGGACCAGAGGGAGTGTTACACAGGCCCTGTCCAAGCCCCCATTGGGGTAAGAACAGCAAAAGTGCTCGTGCCATCCCTTCCTTGGTTGGATGATGACAGGTAGGAAGCAAATGATTTCAATAATAAAAGTGTAAGTAAAAATTCTTCTTATCCACATGGCCCTAAGTCTCACCTGCCCATGAACAACAGTGAAGTCACCTCAGTGTCACTTCCTCAGCCTCCTTCTCAGAGCCTACTCACAACATCTTGGGGATTCTCCAGGACTGTCCTGCCTGGGTGAATATTTTGAAATCATTTTGTCTGGACATATATTTGGTATATATTATTTTTTCATCTCCTCTTTCACTTATACTGTGAACTTTTGTAACATGATTCTTTATGGTTCTAGGGTATTCCATCACATGGCTAATTTGTTTAACCAGCCCTCTATTGTTGTGTATTTGCTACCAGTAATAAATAATTCTGTAGTGAATGTCTTTGCACACACACCTTTACATGCATCTTTAATTATTGTCCTGAAGTAATTCTTAGGTGTGGGATTTTGGCCAATGGTGTGCCCATCATAAAGGGCTAATGCTATTATTATTAATAGATAATAATATTAAGTATTACTGAACATGGGGCCAATGACAATTCCTTTGAAGATGTCTCTTGAAAACAAAAATACAACACTTACAGCCTTTAAAAAATGCATTTTAAAGAATGAGATCATTCCAAATTTATTAATACAAAGGAACAATTTTGACTTTTTGAAATCCCTTCCTAATCCAAAATTTTTGGTTCCTAAAACTTAAATTTGATATAGTGCTTTTATGTAGGGGTGGTAAACATCTATTTAGAGGACAGTAACGAAAAAATAGTTTATTAGTGGTATTTATCATAACACGCCATGCAAGTCTGGACAGATATTTTACATTCTATGTGAAAGCTCAGTATCCTGAAGTTTGTTAATGCTCTACCAGAGAGATTTTAAAGTCTGAGTGGTTCATAAGGGAATAAGCGGAATGTATGACTTGCATCGTTAACTAGATTTTAAGAGAAAGGAGTTGTCACCAACATATTTTGACCAAATGCCTTATTAAAGACACCACCAAGAACGAAGCTTGTTCCTAGCCCAGACACCCCTGGCAGCTCCATCACTCTGTATTTTAATAACTCATTGGCAACAGGATGGAGTAGTTTATGTTCCAGACTTTGCCTCCTGGTATCTAGATTTTTATAGGTGTTTTGACTGAGGTGTGGAGGAGGCATTTTTTTGGCTGCTGATTTCTATTCCAGATTGTGGGATGTGAATAATTTGGTAAATTAACATCAATGGGTTAGACTGTTCTCTGTTACTAAAGGCCCCTGGGCTGCCTGTTCCATGGGATGGTCACATTAATTTGCAACCACATGAGGATGGCCGCTGGGCACACACACCCAAGTTAAATTTCCTTTTGCAGGTTTTCCCCCTATTTTGGATATTCAGGTAGCCACTGAAGTCTGAGGCAGCTCTCTCTTGTGCATTCATAATTCTGGCTAAACCCAGGGCTTCCAAAACTAATATCAGAGAGGAAAGATCCAAACCTTAGTGCTTTTGTGGGTTTTTTTTTTTTCCTGAGGCCAGCTTTCGGCCATGTTTCCAATGATCAGTCTGTACTCCTAGTTATATACTAAATGCATAAACTGTGTGTGCTACAAATGATGTTTTTCTAGCCTGTCCGTATAGCCTATTAAACCAGAGTTGGCAGTTTTCCATCCCTTAGGAGAAGCATTTGGCATAAATAATATTGTCATTTGGGAAGGCTAGACATGGTCTGAAGAAGTGACCTTGTATAAATACTGTCTGAGGTATGACTGAGGCTAAATTACATGACAGAGAGCTAGTATAGTCTGGGCTCTGGGCCTTCCTGGTAATGAAGTTTCTTTTTGTAGTAATGGAATCATTTGAATTGAAAATATAATCAACTACATTAGAGGCTGTTCAAAACATACACACACACACACACACACACACACACACACACACACACAGAGGAACCAGTTTATTTATGAAAATTCAGTGTCCAGAGGATGGCAAAATGGTGCTGGAATTTCTTTGTCACTCAGACGGCTTTGTCTGTTTAACAGACAAGATGTCTTAGAAAGTGTGTTACGTACTTACCACAGAACTTCCTTCAGTGTTGAGACTGCCAGGCATGCCGAGAGTTTGTTAACCACCCACCCACATTTGGGCTGAGCAGTCAGCAGTGTGCACAGCATTGTTGGGCTGTTTGTGGGTGATCTGGTACATCAGTAGCACAATACAGTCCCCCAGAGTCCTTTACAGTCCCGCTCAATGCCCCAGTTTAACATTTCTTTCCTCTTACTTGGCCCATGTAACTCTAATGGCCTCCTAGTTATACAGAACCCCTTCTCTTCATTTCTTCTTCTTTTTTTTTTCATTTCTTCTTAACTCTATTAATTATTTTGCCATGTCTGTCGTTTAAAATCTTGACTTTATTTTTACTAATCCATTGATTCATTCATTCATTAAATAAATATTTGTTGAGTGCCAACCATGTGTCAAGCACTTTGTTCCCTGCTGTAGTAAGATTCACAATCTAGACTTTTGGTCAGGATGGCAGCATAGGCATGATGCAGGGTGCAACCAGGAGGGGGGCCCCCAAAATAGGGATTTGGAATGGGCCCAGAACTCAGGTGTCCAGGGAATATTAGAGGGACATATAAGATGTCCTCACCCCTTCCCCCACAGGTATGAGTTGGGGGAAGGGACACATGGAGCAGGGACATGCAGAGCTGCTAATCCATGGCATGGTCCTTTAACATATCCATAGCCTTTGGCTAGTAGCTTAGATGTGTTAAATAGCTGTGACCATGCTCTGAGCCAGAGGGATG
>PVKU01005523.1:0-121757 GCA_004027475.1 Anoura caudifer | reverse complement strand
CTTTTAATCCAAAACAGTGTGGCACGTCCTTAGGCACCAGACCTCCAGTCAGGTCTGAGGGGGCCCTTCTACACCCATTCAAACTACATGGACAAAATTCCCTCATGGCTGCTCACCCTTAGTTTTAAATCCTGACCTGAAGATTCCTGCGTGACCTCATTTCTGACTCCTCCCACGATAAGCTGTATTTGCCAGTTTCCCATATAGTTTACATTTATTCAGCTGCCATCCCCAGTCCGGGAAAGAGTGACTCAGTGATTCAGGGATGCCGCTACCACAGACTACATCACTGGTCAGGATATATCCTGAGAGTCACTCCCACCTTGCCCTGAGGCCGCAGCACAGCTGTTACCTTGCCTTTGTTGTGCAAAGTATCTTAAGCCATATCTTCCACTCTCCACATCCTCCATCAAAATGCTATGGGGGCTTTGGGGATCCCTCGAGCTACACTCCATTCAAGTAGCAAAACAGAGCAATAAAAACTGAACAAATAACCTGTAAATCAAAGACTATGACTATTTTATAATATTGCAGAAAGCAGAACAAATTGCCACCAAGTGATATGACAAACTTCTTGTAAAATACAGATGAAAAGCAGAATTACAGGTTAGTACCACAAGTAAGATGCCAGCGATACAGTTTTTACCTGAATAAGAATTTTCAAAGGGCTTCAAAGACCTAGCTGCACTCAGGCCATTTTCTTTTTACTCCTACAGTGTTACTTACTCATAAAGAGATTGTACCAGGCTGCAAGTTTAACAGGGTAATGTCATGGAATGTTTGTAGATTAGCACCTACTGAAAATACTTATTGAGCTCATGCTAAATTTTTACTAATTCCAGGACTTAATAATGACCTACGGGTAAAAATGTCTGCTATTGTTTCTGCAGCCGATCGACACCACTGATTTTCCCTCACTGTAGAGTGTCCTCTCCCCACTCTCCCCCATGCTGTGATACCTCTTAAGGAAAAACTAAAAATTTGCTACCCATTAGGGGGCCTGTGGATTCAGAAGTAGGGGAATATATGAAGAGGTGGAAAAACAAAACAAAACAAAAGATAATTTAGAGGAAGTAGAGTTTCCTACTTCTGGACTAGACTGATATGTCTACTCAGTGACTCATACCAAAAACTAACTTCTTCATGTACTAGTGATTTTTTCACCCAGCTTCATATAGGTCAAAATCAAAGGCTTCTGGTTGAGTTTATTCAAAATTAGCAGAAATGTCTAATATCTGTAAATACAGTTGAATCACTGTAAAGTAGCAAGCAGTTTTACAGACATTTTATGCTCACAATCACCCTGTGAGCTATGATACTATTGATTGAATCTAAGATGTGAAGGAGCAGAAGCTCAGAAAAAAGTCAAGTAACTTTCTGAGACCAGGGTGATGAAGCCAAAATTCAAAGACAGGAATCAAGACCCAGGGAGTATGTCTGCTGCTGCTTCTGCCACTCCCCATGCCTGCTGCACTGTTTTCAGCTCTTCACAGTATGTATGTGATTTAACTCAGTCCAGATCCAGTCATTCATCCAGGATTCAACACATACTTGAGCAACTCTGTATGAGGTACTGTGTTATTTCCTGAAGCTTTGAAAGATCAAGTGCACTGGGAATTTGAGTTTGATGTGGGCGTGGGTCAGGTGACTGCATGCTGATTATTCAACACAGGCATAGGTAGGCACTGCCTGTGGAGGGCCCCTAGGGACTTTGCGGCTAAGAGTTAGGAAAGAACCCAAAAACAGAAAGTCAAAAGGTACTATTGACTAGTTGTACCTCTCTTTGAAGTATCACTAGATTTGATAGCTTTTAAATGTGCCTAAATGTCTAGATTGAACTACATTTCCCAGAATACCCTGCATGTTTCTGATTAGGGTGGGTAATAATAAATATTTTCATGAGGGATTTGGAAGACAAGGCTGAAGCAGCAGCCGTTTTGATGTCACACTCAGGTCAAGGCAGGTGCTCATGAATGTTGTCACTTATTACAGCTCACTGGCAACTGCTTCACTTTCCCCAGATCCTCCTTAGCTTCTCTGACTGCTAAGCCAGGGGAGTGCTTAGCTCCATGGCAAAGGGTACCAGCTGCTCCTGCAGAACACTCACTTCATCGAGGTTGGAAGTTTGTTCTCATAAATTTACAGCCAGCTCATGGTGACAGGTGCCAGCTTATCCTTGTGCCCCACACTTCACATTTCCCTTCCCTTGCTGTCTCTCTGTGTCTTGTGTATTTCAAGTTCCAGCAACCGAAACAAAGGTGTAGGCTTATTGAGACTGTTCAACCACATTGTGTGATGTCAGATTCTTATATCAAAGCTGTTTCTCTGATTGAAACCTGACTAATATACTAGAAAAGGAGCAATCTGAATGGTTTCCCTCCCTGCTTCTAGATCACATGACCTAACTGTACCTAATACTTTTTGAACCTTAAATGTTTGTACCTTAAATGTTAGTAATTGCTGTAGACTGAATGTTTGTGTCCCCCTAAAATTTACATTGAAACCTAATTGTCAGTGTGCTGGTATTAGGAGGTGGGGACTTTGGAAGGCGATTAGATTAGGTCCTGAGGGCTGAGCCTTGATGAGTGGAATTTAGTGCCCTTGTAAAAGAGACTACAGAGAGCTCCTCTGACCCCTCCACCATGTGAGATTATAGCAAGAAGAGGGCTTTTTATGAACTAGGGAAGTGGGCCCTCACCAGATACTGAATCTTCCAACACCCCAATTTTGGACTCCCTAGCCTCCAGGATGGTGAGAAATAAATACCCGTTGTTTATTAGTCTCCCAACCTATAGTATTTCATGACAGTAGCCCAAATAGACCAAGACAGCACACTGGGCCTCTCGCAGTCTCCTACACTCCATGTTTTCAACTACTCGCTCTAAGTTCCCATAAGCTAACCACTGCCACTCTGTATTGACAGGCCAAATAGCACTTCAACACCAAACTTGTTTATCTAGTTGCCTGCTGAACATACCTGCCTAGATGTATTGCATACAGACTGAAATTTAATTTGCTCAATATCACATATATTATTGCTCACTCCACACTCTGAGAAAGTACAAACGTAGTGACAGATAGGCAAATGCTTCTGATTTTCTCCCAATGTTTTTTTCTTAACTATTGAAACAACCATAGATCCTTTGCTCAAGCCAGAATGCTAGTTTTCTTTCATTCATTGCTATTCTCTTATTCTTTACATCTAATCACTCAGTCATAACTTTTTAAAACATTTATCAGATCCATTAACTTCTCCCATACATACAGTCACTATTCCAGATCAAACCACCCGTATTCCAAGAGATGGCCATTGTTAACGAATGTTTGTACTCTAAAACTTATGCAATAGATAACTTTGTTATATATACGTTGTATATTATACTTATGGACAATATGTACATTGTATATATTTATATGAGATCATATTATACATTCTTTTCTGAAACTTGTATTGTTACTTAATATTTTGGAAACAGGCTTTTAACTATTGTAAAGCATTATGTGTTCTGGGTGCACAGCTGTTTATTTACACTACACAATAATGGACATGCATGGTCAGGAATGCATGTAGAAAGCTTTGAAATATGGAATAAAATGTGTCTTTTGCCCATATGCTCATTTCTATTTTTCTATTGCAATCACTGCTGAAAGTTTATTATATCAGTCACAGTGAGTTTAATATTACAACATTAAATCCTGTCCTATACTTCTACTTTTTATTTGTCCACATTAAATAATAACTTCAATCTCTTAAATAAATAATGAAAATTCATTTTATTTGTACCATCTTCAATTTCCTACCAGAAATTAGATATTTTTACTGATTAATTCTTAGTTCTTCATGTAAGTGACTTAAACTTTAAACTATATTCTTAAGTTTTATTTGTTTTGTATTAGTTTTTACCAATACCTACTGATTCTTCTTCATGAAAAAGGAGGAAATTAATCAACCCACTAACCTTTCCCTAGATCTTATTTTTCCCATTTATGCCTTAATTTCTGTCATCTACATCATGATTTTTGCATCATCAAGGTTAATTATATCGATCAGTATGTTCAGCTGTATCACAGCAGTTAAGTGTACTTGTATTTATTTCTAGGTTTCTTCTCAAAGCTAAAAACCAATAAATAACATTTGTGGTAGCCTCAGTTAAACAAACACATCTATTCACCTCACAATGAAATAAAATATTTGGACCATAAAAAGAGCAAAAATCTTTATGTAATTGAAGCTTCTAAAAGGCAAGGACTAATGGTTTCTCTTTCAATTCCTTTTTAGTGTCCTTAATTGTCTCTGGGTCATTTTAAAATATTTTTTTCTTGAATCCTATATGATACTTCCTTGCATCACTGGAAATGTATCTGCAGCTAAACTAGTTCAGTTCATTACCTGTTGCAGCTGGGAAGACACGTACCAGTGGGAACCGTGGCACGTCTCAGTCAGGGGGTGTTAGAATAAACTGACTATAAGATTTGGGTTTGTGTTAGATTTGGGTGAGAGTTAAGCATTTACTTAAGCAGGTGAGAGTGATTGTTTGCTCTCAGGAAGTGAGAGTAATTCTGTGATTGTCTTAGTAAATCTTTTCTTTAAAGAGTGAAGACTAGATATAGGTTAAAGCCATAATTGATAAAGAAGCAGCAATCACTCTTACTAGTCTGATAAGAGAATGTTGTTCATTTTCTGTGGTTTGCAGAATGTTCATATTTTGTTTGTGTTCAGACATGATTATGTTTTGTTTTGTCATGGTCATAGAATGGCCTTGTCTTGTATTGATGTTCTGTGTCACTGTTTATCTTCATCAGGAGAAACCAAATAGCAAAGAGTGCCAGGCCTGCTTGTAGTACCACCAAGACTTAACTGATAGAACTAGACCACCAGTTCCTGAAGGTCAAGAGCAGCTGTGTGTGTATGTGTGTGTGTGTGTGTGTGTGTGTGTATGTTTCTATTTGCCAACATGTTATATATAGTTTGTGTGTGTATAAAATCATACATCTGTTAAAAAACAAAATTCAACTTAGTGAACTTTAAAATCTAATTGCCTTTGTTAAGAAATTCATGATCAGGGCAGCATTCCATCTAGCAAGTAAGAGTGTGCCCTGACAGATGTCCACATGGAAGGTTCCTACAGGCAGAAGGGTGGTACAAGGAAGCTATTGGCAGAAGAAAAGAAAGGATTATTTTTAGACCAGGACATCTTCTTTTTATCTGTGGGGGACAGAGAGAACCTATACTGTTGCTTGAGCAGAAAAGTCTGGACTGCTTATATTTCTGGGAAAGATTACACTTCTGGGAGAGATTGGAACTGCAATTAAATACAGTGTTAAATTTTGGTTTGATATCATGTGTTTTTAGCAAGAGTGATGCCATTTAATCCTATGGTTATATATATGCATATGTGTGGGTTTTGTATGTGTGTGCATCTATCTATATCCATATCATCTGTGTCTATCTCTATCTCTATCTCTATCTCTATCTCTATCTCTATCTCTATCTATGCACAAAGATACCAATGAATCCTAACTGGAGGTAATTCTGCTCCCCACTCCCACACTGGCCAGGGATGTTGCTAAATATCCTATGAGGCACATGATGAGTCTTCACAACAAAGAATTATCTAACCAAAAATGTCAATAGTGTTGATCGACAAACTAAATTATATACATATGTATACAAACTAAATTATACATATAAATTGTACATACATATACTAAATTATATATACATGCGTGTGTATATATAAAATAACATATCTACTACATATATTCTTACATATATACATGTATATGTGTATGCCTGTGTACAATTTATGAGAAATTTTCTCAGTTCCTGTATGTCCCCTAATTCTTATTTTATTCACACACTTGATTAATAATTTGGAGAGGCATAGAATTGTAGGCTGAATATTTAAAAATGTTACTCTGCTATCGTCTATTATTCATTGTTGCTAATGAAAAGTGTTAGGTAAACATGGCTTTATTCTTGATATATTTTTTACTCTCCCTTTTTCTCTCTTGAATCTTTCAGAATTTATATAGCCATGGATTTTTTTTTTACAATTTTTCATTAATTCTATGAGTTCTTTCAACATACATATTTATACTACTTTTCCATTTAGAAAACTTCTTTAATTTAAGTTACTTATTTGGTCTTCAGTTGTGGTTTTGTTTTTTACTAATAAGGATATCCATCATTTTATTTTCAAAAGTCATATTATAATTTTCAAGAACTTTTAATTGTCTGTCTTTAATTTTATGTTAAAGAAAAAAATGTCAAAACATTTTAAAATGCTGTACCATTTGAAAAAGTCTCTCCAGATATTAATTATATATTTCAATTACTTTTTTCCTTCTAATGATTTGATTTATAGGCATTATTATTATTGCTATCACTCTGATATTAATTGTCCTCAACTCTCTGCTTAATTTTGATTGCTCATTCATAATTAATTGAGTGACTAGATTGATTAATGTAGGCAGGGAGCCTGGAGACCCACACAATTGCCGAAAGGAGGACCTGACTCTGGAGATGAAGCAGGATAAGTTACTTCCCTCAAAGGCAGATTGGATGCTCTCCTTTCCCACCTTCTCTGTTCTGGCCGTGGGGACTCAGCCAAAGCTCCACTGTGGCTCTCGCAGAGGACTAAACCTTCCCCAGACAGATTACAGACTTTCTTTAATTTGTGCCAGAGTTTTGCCCTGAGGGCAAATTCCTTTCCTTTAAATCACTCCATTTTCTCATGTAAGATAGGAAGGGGTTACTCTCAGCTATTTTGCAATCCATTATTTAATGACTTTTTCTGACGGTCCCAAGGCCTACTTCTACTCTTTGGATTTGTTGGCTATTATTTGGCACTCATTGAGGAATCATTTGGGAAAATTACTCACAGGTATCTTGGGCCTGTGTTTCTAAAGCCTCTCTGGATATTTGTGCAGGATAAACAATGCCCGCACATGAACTGCGCCCCCTAGAGTTGTGCAGTGCACAGAATGAAATCTACATTTCTGTTGTTTCATCTGCTCTGATTTCTCTACCAGTCCCTATCTAGCTTCCAAAATGTCACTAAATTCTTATCTCTGTGGTTTCCCAATGATATCACATTTTATTTTTATTTTAAGTATTTCAATATGATCTTGGAAAAATGAAAAAAAACCCCACAAGTATTCTTGAATCAGAAATCATATGCTATATTTATTTATATTATTTTGCCAGGATATTATCTATAATGAGATTAATCTAAATATTATCACTCTAAAACCCATAGATGGAAAGAGATAGTTAAGTATCTCAAAAATGCATGCATACATTTTTAAATTTTATTTATGAAAAACTATGACTTACCTAGAATAACACAGAAATCATTGAGATATTTTTTTGGAAACCATGATTTTATCTGATACTTTAAACATAGAAACACATTAAATACTATATATATACATATATATACATGAGGCAGACACTGGTTAGCAGTGTCCGTGTCATTATGGATGAATTAAAACACACACACGAACTACTGAGTCTGGTGGAGGAAATAGGCTTTTCTCTCAAGAGCAGCAAAAGCCACGGCCTCCGCCATGACAGGCCTTTATTCTAAAATCTCTCCTCACATTACAAGATGGTTCTTCCTCACTATCCCAGTTACAACCAATGAGCCAATGCCCCTCATTACATCACAGAGGAAGGATATTAGCAAATGAATAGGCAGCCAGTTACACTGGTCTCTCCAAGGTACTTAAAGGGTGAGGGGAGTTTTAGCAAAGAGCAAGTCTCAAAAGAGCCTAGGTATATTGCAAATCTGATTACCCACGAGGGAACCTATCTGTGGGCATGGGTCCTGTGCATCTCCAAGTGGCAGCTAGGCCCACGCCACACAGAAGGGTCTGCCACATATACATACATATATATAGAGAGAGATTGTTTGAAAACAAATAATGATATTTATGTTTAAAAGCTTCCTCTACTTTAAAATTTTAGGCAAGAAAAAAGTCAAAACAAAACAAAAAAAAAACAAGTCTAGAAACTTCTGGTTTAAAAAGATAGTAAAGATAGAAAGAAAAGAATAAAAGATTGATTATTGATAGTCTCTTCCTTTCATATTCCAAGCAATGGAAAACACTTAAGTTGTGACTTTTGCTGAATATTTGTCAACCAAAGATAAGCAATGTGTTATAGGTTAAGTTTCCTGAGAAGCAGACTCTGAGTTGGAGATCAACATGCAGAATATTTATTAGAGAGTGCTCTTAAGATCAACAACTGTGGAAGACAGAGAAAGGAAACAAGAAACCATACCTGCAACTAGAATGTAGCCCCAACCAAGACTTTAGCCAGTCCACAGGGCACTCCAGAACTCATCTGGTGTTTCAGATATGCCTCAAATTAGTATAAAGGAGCTCAGTCATTATATCCAGTATTGATTAGCCACTGGATGCAAGCACACACGGAAAGAAGTATGACTTGACTAAGGTAGCTTCTTTCTACCAAGGATAGCTAAAAAAAAGGTTGATAGTTGATGGCCGTATTTTGACATTACACTCAACAGCCAGGAGAAGAGTAAGTCCTTTATTCCTGAAAGGAGATCAGGCATTATATCTTGTATCAGCCACAGTTCATCCTTTCTACCACTTGCATTTACTTCTTCTTACAGGTTCTGGGAGCATCTTCCCTCTTTTGCTGGAAGGGGATCTTAGAAGAGGGAGATTGGTGGACGAAACTAGCCCCAGCTACTAGCCCCAATTTTACAAACACCAGGAGGTGTTTCTCAAAGCCCATGCATCTCCACGACAGATGCAGTGGCCTTGCTCCAGCACCTTACAAGGTATGCATGATATTCTCCCAATAGGGCTTGTTATAGAGTCCATATGCCATCCTTTCTCACCACCGATATCTCTAATGCCAAAGAGATATCAGTCCTTTCCTGCTCTGTGGGGTCACTCATAGTTGCCAGCCTTTAAGGTCACTAAAGGTCATTCTCAGGTGTGAGATATGCTGCCTCTGGGTCAACCAGCCTCTGGTTCATTCTTCATGGTGAGAGGCACAGGATGCAATAGTTTCTCCTATATTTTGGAGAAAATGTGCTAGCATGCTAAAACCTAACATGTTTGTTATCCTGGTTGGCCCCTAAGTTGTCATAGGATTTATTTTGCGCTCTCTGGAGTACATATGGTTTTTTCATGCCTGCCACTCTTGCTCATGTAGTCCAATTAGAATAATGTCATTCATATAATAGTGGATAAATACAATGTTCTGTGAGATATTCTGACAGCCTTGATTTCCTCAAACTATGTTATGACAGAGGACAGAATAGCTACCTTAGCCCTGGAGCAAAACTGTAAATATATTCTGTTGTCTGTTCCTTTCTTCTGACAACGATACAAAAGAAAACATTTGCCAGATCAATGGCCACTTACCAAGTTCCTGAGGTCATGCTAATCTGTGCTAGCAAATATACTACATCTGGCACCACAGCAATAATTAAGGCTACTGCTTTCTTGAGTTTATGATAATCTATTTTATCCTCCAGTATTTGTTGTTTTTTTTTTTTTGGTTTTGTTGTTTTAGAGATTTTTTTTTTTAAACAAGACTGGTGTATTAAACAGAGATATGGTGACGGCTATCACTCCTACATCTTTAGGAATTTAAGGGTAATGTTTATTACTGCTATTTCCACGCAGTGCAACTGTGTTTTCTTTTCCTTTCTTTTTTTTATTAACTATCCTAGCAAGGAATATGGGCAGAGTGGTTTCTGAAATTTCCACTTGGCCTTAAGAATTCCTTAACCACAGGCCAAGCACCCAGTGTATGAGATGGTGCCAAGTAGCAAGTATAACCACTGTACATTTGCGAAACTTAGAAACGACCATTGGGGGAGTCAACAAGTCTGGTGGACCCAGACTTAAACTATGCATGTAAACTATGCATGGGCCAGGACCCCATTTATTGTATACCCTTATATGATCTCACTGTAACAGGGATGGGCATGATATACTATAGGTCTCAAGGCAACATATTATTTCTGACCAGTGTTCAATGGTCCTTTTTTTTGTTTAAAAGATTTTATTTATTTATTTTTAGAGAGAAGGGAAAGAAGGGAAAGGAGGAGAGAAACATCAGTGTGTGATTGCCTCTCACACACCTCCTACTGGAGACCTGGCCTGCAACCCTGGCATGCACCCTGACTGAGAATTGAACCAGCAACTGTTTGGTTCACAGGTTAGCACTCAATTCACTGAGCCACACCCACCAGGGCTAGTTCATGAAATGATTAAGTATTTTGCTTTGTCCTCTTGGAAAAAGACTTAGGAGTCATTGCTATGCATAACTGCTGTGGCTTTGTAGGTCTCTTTTCAGCTCTTTTCAGTTAGTGGATTTATGTTCAAAATCTGACTCAGAGATGGAAACTGGATAAGATATGGTGACATTTTATCAATAAATTTGCCCTTAACCTCAGCTTCCTCATTTTTCATCATTGCTTTTATAGCTTGAGAATATACTTCTTGGCTACCTAACTATTATTCCCCTTGGGATTCTGCATTCTGTTAATGCTGAAATTGGGCTTTCTTGGCCAAATGATTTAAATCCAAACTCAATGCTCATTATGGCAAATGCACCAATGCTGTCTGATGGTTAAGTGCTGCCACCTAGTCTCTATTCAATAGAGTACTTTCCTCCCCACTGCTATTAATGATCTCAGTTGGTGTACAGAGGAAAGCAATTAACTGATAAATTTCCGATGATGGTGAGGGCAGTCTCACCAGCACAATCATTACTGTTTTGGTAAGTGGTGTGTCCCAGTGGCTCTCCCATGGAACAGAATATTCCAGTGGAATTTCTAACCATATATAATGCACCCCCTTTAACATGTCCATATCTCTAACACTTTCCTCTCTCTTAGCAACTGCTGTCAATTCTGACATTATCATCTCACTAAGTAACATCCTAGTAATTGCTATCTTAGCTGTGTGTTCACATCATTTCCCAGGGTCCTTGCCAGAGTTATACATCCTATATTTTTGAAGAGTAATACCAAATTTATTTATTCTCTCCCTTGGCCCAGCAACCTCCGAATCCAGTCCCAAAGACACTTTCCCACTTCATGCTGGTACACGTTAGCCAGGTTCCTATGAGCAGAGCACTCCTAACCACTTCCGTTTTGGCACTGTCTGAATTGAATTGATCTTTGCTCAAATAAACAGTTAAAATCTTTAATATGCCTCACTTTATCTTCAACATCTCAGTGAATTTATAATCTTACTGGAAAAATAAAAAAGGCAAATAAAAAATCTACAAACTGTAAATGAGTGTGTTATTATGATGCAAATAAATGAACCAGCAATAACTGTTAGGTGGTGTTTGTTTGCAAAAGTGAATCACACCTCCACTAGAATCTGAATCAACAATAATTTTGGCTAAAAAAAAAAGTAGATTCTATGGGTGGACCTACTTCAGATTTACTGAATGGAATACCTATAATAGAGCATGCAAATGTGCATTTTATAAATATTACAAGTAACATTGACGAACAGTTATGTTTGAGAGAAACTTGTGAAAAATAACACCTCAGCAGGGGTTAAAATAATTGTCTGTTGGCAAAATGTAATAAAGACTCAAGGAGCTATGAGTCTTGAGAAGAATCACAAAAACGAATGGAATTTAGATCAATGAAGAGAGAAGAATGTATTTCTGAATCCTAGAGGTGAATAAAGGAGCAAGAAATATTTAAGAGATATTGAATAGATCAGACAGACTATAATGATGTACATACTGGAGAATAGTAGGAAGTGAGGATGAATTTGCCCCAGGTGGTGGAGAGCTTGGAATGCCAGGCTTCAAAATTTTAACTTTATCCTAAAGCAATAAAGGAGTATTTACTTATGCAAAGGGAGAGTATTGATGGAAACAAAGTTTTGAGAACACTAATCTGGCTGTGGTGTACACAATCTCCTGAAATGAAGAGACACTCTAAACAAGATCTCAGTTAGAGAGCATTGAGATAATCAAGGTGTGTCAATAGCCTAGATTAGGGAGTGAAGGTAGAAGAGGTATATGAATATAAGAGAGATTACAGAAAGAATATTTCATACATGCTTTGATTCACTTTTATTTTTCATGAGGGCTGACAGTTATTTATTATCCTGAAGTATTCAGAGACGCTTAAATAAAAAATAACTTTATAAATGGTAATGGATATCACACACTTGTGCTGGCATTGACATGGCACTGAGTATGAATAGTACTATCCTAGTATGAATTTGCATCATTTACCATAAAAATAGTAGCAATTTCTTGAGTCTCTTCTAGATAGAGATAATCCCCTTCTTCCCATATAAAGTTGTTTTATTTCATTTCTCCATTGTGCTGTTTTTGATATACAATGTGGCATTTGAGTTTGAATGAAAGAATCTTATTTAAACTTTAAAAAGGAACTAAGTTTTGTGCCAGTGTCACTCAGTTGGTTGGAGCATTGTCCTATATGAACCAAAAGGTTATGGGTTCAATTCTCAGTCACTGCAAATGGCTAGGTTGTGGGTTGAGTCTGTCTGGGGCACTCGCAAGAGGTGATTGATTGATGTTTCTTTCTCACATCAATGTTTCTCTCCCTCTCTCTCTCCTTTCATTCCCCCCTCACTAAAATCAATAAGCATGTCCTCCAATGAAGGAATAAATAAATAAATAAATAAATAAATAAATAGGAACCAAGTTTTAGCGTTCCATGGGGGAAGGAGGCAACAGCACTGTGTAACGAATATTAGAACCAGGCATCTTTCATTTGCCTACATTTGTAGAAATGCTATGGAAATTATTTTTTAAATCCTGTTTCTAAGAAAAAAAGACACAGAATCATGAAGAAATGTAGTAATGAACTTCTGAGGTTGAGAAACTGTAGGACACCCATCTCTGCGTTCCGAATTTAGTGGGCAGGAAACATGACCGGCAAGTGTCTTTTAACACATCTCTGAAGAGACTTATAAACTGTTGTGGATCAGACTTACCACTATTGAAAATCTTATATGGCAAATAAAAGAACAAGTACTTTTAAACTTGGGGAAAAATACTTTATTTTTGCTTTAGCACAAATACAATTTGCTTTCTGTAATATAATCTTACCAGCAAAACAAAGAGGGTGGGGTGGTGAGGATTGTGCCTGTAATTTACTGTCAGGCAAGCATTTTTCATCATCCAGATCATTTTTCTTTACTAATGTTTGTAGGCAGTCTGTACTGAAAAAGCAGTTTTAAAGTAAATTGGGTTCATTTAGTATCTTGCATGATAACTATGAAAAGTTTTGGTGTCAACAAAACTTTATTTTAAAATAGATTTGTTTTTAAATGAAAAGGTATGCTAACTGATGTTTAAAAAATGGACAGATTAAAATTGTGGTTCAGATATTTTTAAGTTTAAGTTTTTATGGAAGAATTCACTCTACAAATAATTTGAATAGAACATTTCTTAAGTATATTAAAAAATATTCAATTACTAAAAAAATTTACATTTGTTTTTAAAGTTCACATTTATGAAGTCCATATGTACCTGTATATTGAATTCTATGTGTTCAATCTTGGATTTTTTTTTCTTTTTTATTGTGGTTCAAGTACAGTTGTCTCCATTTTCACCCCTATCCCACCCATCCCCTCCTTCCACCCTTGATCTACCCCCTTTGGCTTTGTCCGTGGGTCCTTTACACATGTTCCTAAAATCCCTTCCCCCTTTCCCTCCCATTACCCCCTCCCACCTCCTCTCTGGTTACTGTCAGTTTGTTCTTTATTTCAATATTTCTGGTTATATTTTGCTTGCTGCTTTGTTTTGTTGATTTTGAATTAGCTGCTTGGAATTTATGAGAGAAGTTGATTAGCCCTGATCTTAGATGCCAGCTTATGCTATAAGCCCTAACCAGAATAAAAAGTGTGCATATAACTTTTTAAATTTACGTATCATTTTAATAATATGGTAGATTTATTTTGTTTTAAATTAGTTTTAATATTATTAGAATATGTGTAATCAACATCAAATATGAAAAACTATATAGGATACATAATTTTATCATCAAGTTTGTCTTTGAAACTCATTCAAACAGGAGCAATTGCCAGAAAGGGTGACGAGGAAGGTTCCCGGTCTGTTACGTAGTCACAGGTGGGCATTGTCTGGGAGGCACCATTGGCATAGAGCTCGGCAAAGACATCACAGAGCCATGGGGGGCCAGGAAGAGGAGGCAGGATTTAGGTGAGAAGCCCCTCAGGTATTCCTGGAGTGTCTTGAAGGTATTATAAGGGCCCTGTCACTGGGAGACGTAGATTTTTCAGACCTTGTGAAATTTGTAGTTTCCTACACTTTTCCCTCTTGACCCACTTTGGACAAATTACTCCCCACCAATATTTTTTTAAAGGGTAAGACAGTATAAAATGGATTTTAATAACAAGTCAAGCAGGTTTTGAATTTAGAAAGAACTAAATTCAAAACTAAATTCATCTGTCAGAACTAAATATTCCAATTAACCTCATAATTACTAACAGCAATTCCTAAAAAGGACAGTGAGAGATGTCAGGATTTGTAGAGTGATTTCAAATTTTATACCTTGCTTGCTTATTCTTCCAGCATTGTTCATCTCAAAAAGAATATTTGACAAGTTAGAGGAAAGGAGCAGAACGCTATCCTTATTCTGTATTTTTCATTATCAATTCATGCCAAGAAACCATGGAAAAATGACAGTAAAGAGCAGAAAATCTGGGTCAGACATAAATGCATATGATAAATACATGAATATGTTTGAATTATGGCATTTGAATAGATTTTGAGAAAAGATTGCTGAATTATCAACTTGCTTTTGCTGAAGTTGTAGTTTATGTCAATTTGAGAGCCTAGTTTTATAAATACTGTACTGCAAATTGAGAGTGTTATACTATATTGCACTGACTTAATGAGCAAAATAAGCCCATTGATAGGTAAGACTAATAGAAAAATAAATATACATAGCCACTTACTACATAATATTGGTTACTTCGGGTTTCTTACTCTCCAACCGAGGGGTCCTCACTATGCAATGAATTGCACATTTCTTGAATTGATTTTGTTGAATTTTATCTATGTTTAACTCAAAAGTTTTTCCGTATTACGGAAAAAAAGTGCCATATATGCACAACCTCCATTTAACAAAGGCTCTTGAGGCATGACTAGGGGATTATCTTCTAACCTATAAGAGTGGAACTGAGATTCCTTGTTCTAATGGCTTAAGCAGACATAACAACATATATTTCTTGTATGAATACAAAATCCATTTAGTCCAGCCCCTTGTTTCTGGTGAAACATGAGGTTCTGTTGCATGTGAGATCTGTAATCAACAAATTGCACTTCTTGACTAGCTTGAGGATTAACTAGGCAGAGTGATCTCTGAGCAGCCCATAACTCCTCTGACCCCAGCCAGTCTCCAAAAATCTGTAAGTCAGGGAAAGGGTGCATCCCTGAAATACACTCTTGGAAAAACAAGTCCAAATGCACAACCAGCTGATGGTAGCCTGGTAGTGATGGGTTTTCATAGGCAGTGCCACATATTTATCTATTACCACCCTTATATATCTGACTTTTTAAATTCTATATTCAAATATTAACTTTATTTAAAGGAGTATGAAGATACAACAAATAAACAAAGGGCAGGAGGCTAACCAGTCAAAATAAATAACTCTCAAAAGCTGGCTTTTAAGAGAAGTTCACATTATACATTTTGAGGGTTCTTGTTTGTTTTAGTTAAGATCTTCTTTATAGGAATCATATCTCACATTAATTTATTGCTCAAATTAGTTTCACAATTACCCTATAAGAAAGGAGGCATAAGGACCTTGGGTGTAATTTTGAAAAAGTCAAATTTCCCAGCAGGACTTCCCTCTTTTGTGTCAGTGTTCTTCCTAAATTGTCTGGAACACGCTCCCCAGATTCTACTTAATGAATCCCTCAAGATCCTCGTGAGCCACCCAATCTAAGTTTAATGCCTTATAACATACTTTTACTTCTCTCACCCCATTCCTTCTAACCAGCTTTTGCCTTTCACTTACATTCCATCAAAATAAAATTTCCATGAGAACAGGCACCTAATTTGTCTTGCTTACAGTTCTATCTTCAGTCTGGTGTCTATAAGTATGTCAGCATATTTTTTGATAAATAAATAATGTGTTCACTGCAACTGATTTGAGCTGGTCATTAGAATGAATATTCCTGATTTAACTCATTTTCAGCAGCATCTCAAATTTGAGGATATATATATAAATATAAAGGCAACTTCATTTCTTAAGGTGTGAAAAATTATTCATGACACTTGTTAAAGATACTAAGGAAGGCTTTATTGAAGAAATTATTGCAGTGGGTATAGGGAGACTCTTGCAGTCAGAGAGAGAGAGCAGGCTCAACTCCAAATACAACAACAAGTTGGAATTTATAGCCAAGGAACAGGGTGACGATCGATAGATGGAAAATTACTAAGAGAAAACATGAGGTGTAACAAGGAATTCTGGCTAAACTGACCTAACAAGATTTTTGCCAGAGGCAGGACCGATGATCAGATATCATTTAGGGAATGGTAGAAGATGAGAAATCCTTGGTGATCTCTCTTTGCTTCCTCCTCAGATATTCAGTCCTTAAAAGCTCCTTTTCATACAGAGACCTACATTATTTTTCAGTGGCTTTTGGAATACTATTTGTGTTTGGTTTGTAAGGTTGCCAGAATTCAAAAATTAAAAACAAACAAACAAACAAACAAACAAACAGGAAGCCTAGTTAAATGTACTTTCATGTAAGCAATGGGAAAAAAAAGAAATACCATTAGATATTGAAGATGATGAGATCATGGTAAAGGGGGATTTTGGGCTTAAGTGACCTAGCAAGATTCATGCTAAAATTAGACGATGCAGAGATGAACATGGAAGGAATTTCAAAGGTTGAGGCCTAGGTGAAAAGGAGCTCAAAGAAGCCTGGGTAAAGTTTGGTCAAGGAGAGAATTTACCAAAGGTCATCTCTGGAAAAAAGACAGTTAAGGCAATGCCTGAATTCTAAACTGAGAATTAAAATAGCATTTCCAGGTTTGTTTAACTTTTTGCCAAGATGTTTCACATTTTGATGGCATTTATTATCAACAGACTAGAATCTGGATTTGAATTTTCATATTCTTACTTATCCAGAGCTATCTATTTTTATGCTTCTATTAGTAGACTGACCATCTTACTATTTATTAAGCTTTTCAAATAGCAGAATTAAAAATTAATAAAATATCTACACAGCCTTTAACAGTTAAGATATTTTTCACGCAACTAAAAGTTCAGAATTTGGGTCCAAAAGGGTCTTCAAGAATTTAGCAATACTTGGCTCCTGCTTGTAGTTTATTAAATGCCTAACCCAACCAAACAGAAATAATTTGGGATGTAATTTCAAAATATTACCATGACACAACTGCTCCCCTATGTGTGTTTAAATATTGGTAAAACTGGGAGGGATGTTCCTAAACAACAGGTTTACTATTAATTCTACATGTAAAGTCTCTCTAATCCATCCCCTTTCACTTTGGTTAGGTACAAAACATGTATTTCTCCATTGTGTGATATATAGTAAATCTAATGACTTAAAATTAGTTTGAAATTAATAGGAGCATCGGCAAAATGCTTCCTGGTTTTTCTCATTTTGTGATACATGCAAGCTTCCAGAGAGCCGGTGAGCTATCAAATGTAGGAAAGAGAAGTTGTAGGGCGGGAGACCAGAGAATATTAGTTTGCTAGTGCTGCCATAATGAAGGACCACAAACTGGGTGGCTTAAAACAACAGGACTTGATTTGTTCACAGTGCTAGAAATTAGAAGTCTGAAATTAAGGTGTCAGTAGGACATTCTCCCTCTGAGACTCTGGCTATAATCCTTCCTTCCCTCTTCTCAGGCACCAGCCATTGATCTTCAGGCTTCCTTAGCTTGCAGCTGTATCAGTCTGTCTCTGTCCAAATTGCCCCTTCATATAATAACACCAGTCATATCAGATTTGGGCCCACCCTCATGACCTCATCTGGACTTGAATATATCTGCAAATGAGGTGACATCCTGAGGTACTGGGAGTTACGGCTACAACACATCTCATTGGGGTACACAGTTCAACCCACATCAGACAGTTTAAGAAAGCATTAAGATAATCCATTTTGGACTATTGGCATACTAGTAAGGCTAAAACTGAGACTAGAGGATGAAGGTGGGTTAGGTGAGAGAAAGTTTAAGAAATAAACAGTCTATGGGTGGTATTTTCAGCGTTATTAATTGAGTTTGCACAAGGAAACCATACAAATTGTCAATTCCCTGTGGATGAACAGTATTTCTTTGAGCAAGAAGAGATAGAAAAAGAATCCAAGCAAAAGTAGCCAGAATCCTGGGAGAAAAATTAGGGATAGTAAAAGAAAATAACATTTTAAAAAGGACAGTGATCAATAGTGTTGAGTGTTTGTTCCACCTAGGGAAAAAAAAAGTACACTTAAAAGAGTTTTGTTCTGAATACATAATAGATCATAAATGATATGAATCTTAATTAAAAGAAAAATAACAATAAAATAATACTTTATATAGCTTGAAGCCATATGCAGACATTAAATCAATATTGAGCTACATAAATTTCTAATCTTATCATCACCATACCTGTTCCCTGATTGTTCAATATAAGGTGGTCAGAATGCCGGTAATGAGGCCAGTTGTGTTTGTGTATGCTTGTGAATGTGTGGATGGTTGTGTGATAACTCAGCAACACTGGCCAAGCCTGGACACAGACAAACTGGGCCCCTGCCTCAGCCTGCTCTGTGGTCCTCATCTGCACCCCAAGAAGTACCTGCAGATCATGTCAGAATAACAGAGACCAGAGTAATCACATCTGTGAGGTGAGTTGGTCTTGTAATTATAATTGAAATTGCTAAGTAGTCTCACAATTACGATCATGGCCTAAAAAATTCTGGGCTTTGATATCTTAATGAGTGACATTTGGAAGGCCAAAGTCATTATATATTAAGAACAAAGACGATTCAGTAATCCTCCCATCACCCATGCCACTTTACAAATTAAATCTGGACTTTTTGTTTCTCATCTTAAATTACTAATAAATAAGACTTTGCAATCATTGTGTGGCCTCCCATTTTCATTGGGGCAGTGGAGTGCAGAGGAATGAGCACTGGACTGGAAACTGGCATTCCTGGGTTGCAGTTCTGGCTCTGCCAGACACTTGCTAGATAAATACTGGCTGGCCCCTTACCTCCATGAGCCCTAGTTTCCTCATTAGCAAAAAGAGCATGCATTCAAATAAAAAAGTCAAGAATACAACTGTATAAGAAGCAGAATTATTCTTATGCTGAGATAGAATAGATTTTCATGGTATTAAGGGAAATAATGTCAACCATTATGCTAAATATGGAAGATTATTCCCAGAGAGTTTTGATATACCTTTACATTTACATGAGCTGTTACAGCAATTTTGGGACTACTTCAGGCAGAGAAAGAAGTAAAAAATAGTATTTTGTATTGACTTAGTGACTTTCAAATGCAAGAACTTATAATCATTTTAGAAATTTAGTAGGAAGTTATGACCAAGAAAGCTCGTTTAAAATAGTTTGGTAACAAATGCATTATAACTTAGTCACAGTAAGCAAATTAAAAATATAGAATTCTCAGTTCTGTTTGGGGTAGTATGAGTTTTAAAAAATGCAAAAATCATGCCATTTAATAGAGAGATTCAGCTGTACCAGCTAAAAAGAATTAAAAATGTCATTGAGTACAGCAGGAAATAACTGGGTGGTAAATTTTATAGCATATCCCATCAAAAGCTTGTTTCCACCAAATTGATCATGGAGTTTTGAACAATGACAAATACTTAAATCCATTTATCCATGTATCCATTCATTTATTCAACCCAAAATGATTTATAGAGGTCTTCTATGTACATTGTGTTACTTTGGGTGCTAGGGATAAGGAAGTGAATAAACAGAAAACATCTCTCCCTCCTAAAGACTGCATCCCAGTGAGATGAGACAGCAATAAATGAGCAAAGAAGTGGTACAAGATCTTTCAGAGAATGAAGTAAATTTTTGAAAGAAGCTTACATAGTGCATAGGTGTAGAAGAGAATGACAGCTGATGTGGGAGAGATGATTTCATAATGGAGGTGACTTTTTGCTGAAACCCAAATGATGGGACTAAACCACTGTGGTAGGCAGAATAGTAGCAGATGTCAATGGCCCTATCCCCACAACCTATGAATAGTATTACCATACATGGTAAAAGGACTTTGCAGCTGTGATTAAATTTAAGGACTTTGAGATGGGGAGATTATCCTAAATATTTGGATGGGCTCCATCTTGTCATATGAATCCTTAAAAACAAAAGAGGAAGGAAGAAAGGTGAGTCAGAGAGATTAGGTGTGACAAAACATCAATCAGCCCTTGCTAATGGTGAACATGGAGAAAAAGGGTCAAGAGACCAGCACTTCAGCAGTCCCCAGAAGCTCAGCTCCCATGCAATAGAGACCGTGGTAAAATAGAGACCTTGGTTATAGAGTTTTAAGGAACTGTATTTTGTCAATAACCCAAATGACCTGGAAATAAACTTTTCCCTAGGACTCCCAAAAAGGATTTTATTCCAGTGACTCCTCTACCAGACTTTTGATCTACAGAACTATAAGATAATAATTTGTATGGTTTAAAAGCATTAAGTCTGTGGTGAATTTTTATGGCAATGATAGAAAACCATTACAACTAGTGTCTTAGTTTGTTCAGATTGCTGTAATGAAATGTGATTGACTGGGTGGGTTACAGACAACAGTCTGGAGGCTGGAAGTCTGAGATTAGGGTCCCAGTGTGGTCAAGTGAGGGTCCTCTTCTGAGCCACAAACTGCCGACTTCTCGCTGTGTCCTCACATGGTGGAAAGGGATGGGGAACTCTATGAGGTCTCTTGTAAGAACATTAATCTCATTTATGAGAACTCCTATCTCATGGCCTAATGACCTAACCTCTTAAAATCGTCACATTGAGTATTAGGATTTCAAACCACGATTTATGGGAGACACAAACATTCAGACCATGGTGACTCATTTTGTTAAAAAAATGTTAAATTCTAGAGAATATTATTCTAGGAAGATGGAACAGCAAATTTAGAAGCATGAGAGTAGGAATAAATGTACTATATTTAATAATCAGAGAAAAAATACACACAAACAAAAACAAAAACAAAAATAAACCAGTATGACCAGTGTGATGAGTGAAAGGAAGAGCGGTAAGAGAGAAGATCAAGGGAGTAGAGAGGGACAGGATTCAAGAGCTTTATTGGCTCTGATAGACAGCTTGGGTTTATTCTAAATGAAATTCAAAATCACCAGAAGGTTTTAAATCAAAGCATGACATGCTATAACTTATTTAAAAACATATATTGGGTTGACCAAAGAATTTGTGTGGTGTTTTTTTTTCTGTAAAATAAAAGACACATTTTTCATTTTGACCAATAACTATTCATTTGGATATTTTGAGGAATTTGGCTATCTCACACATGATAAAATGTTGATCATTCTCAATTAATGTCTCTATTTGATTGCTACCAACTTAACTGGTCTACCTGACCATGGAGTATTGTCCAAAGAGAAATCTCCAGCATGAAACTTCACAAACCACTTCTGACATGTCCAATCGGTCACAGCCTTCTCCATACGTTGCACAGATCTGTTTTTTGGGTTTGTTTGTTTGTTTGTTTTGCATTTCAGTTGCATTTTTACTTTTCTTGAAATAATAAAGCATAATATGCTGAAAATGTCATGTATTTTCTTCCATCTTCAAAATTTAAATGGCTACACAAAAATTCACCAATTTTGATATTTTTTAAATGAATGCTGATATGACAGCTGTCATAATGCAATCTAACAAAATTGTTTCAAATGAAGTTAAAGACAACTAAGCACTACTAGATACAACCTCTTACAGAAAAAAAAAAAATGAACTTTTTGGCCAGTCCAATATATATTAGTCTGGCTGCTACGTGGTAAATGGATTCTAGAAGGCAAGAGCAGAAGTGCCAAGGACCACTAGGAAATAATTCAATAGTGTTT
Source organism: Anoura caudifer (assembly GCA_004027475.1). Lineage (NCBI taxonomy): Eukaryota > Metazoa > Chordata > Mammalia > Chiroptera > Phyllostomidae > Anoura > Anoura caudifer. Next base: position 99,677 of record PVKU01005523.1, on the reverse strand, counting down.
GTAAGATAATGGTGAATTGGGAAATAGCAATAGATACAGGTAACATAGGTAGATTTAGGATATACTTGGAAAAGAATCAGCAGTATGAGCTGGTTGTTTTGGAAGGAAAAAACTAAAAAATGACTCATGTTTTTATTTTAAGGAATTTGCTGGTTGGCAGAGCTTTTTTTTATATATGGAGGAAAAAGGAGAGGAAAATATAGTCTCCATTGACTATTGATAAAAATCAGTCACAGACATAGAATATGAAACATAAATTGATCAAAAGCAATGTGGGAATATTTGAATTTCACATTATTTTTCAGGAAATGTGGGGATCTCTCCTATCACTTTCTCCAGCACCTTGATGAAATTTTAGAACATTTATTCAAGTGTGAGTCTACATAACACAACTTAATGGCTTTAGGCATCCCTGAAAATACAGCCACTGGAGCCCATAGGCAGCTCACATACTGTGGGTACTATTTACCTCCAGCAGCTGTGGAATTTATTTTACCTAGTGGTATGGCATACTAGCCAGTTTCTTTTTCCCTGAGAATTTGATATTAAAATGCTATTATTAGGATGAAACTGAACTGGAAAGACAGATTTTGAAAGTAATTGTCAACAAAGCCATATGAGAGAAACGGGAAATAATAATTAGGATGGTAGCTATAATTTATTCAACTCTCATTAGGTACTGAGCATTGCTTTTTATCTGATGTGCACACTACCTTTAACTCATTTGCTGCATGCAACGCTATTGTTCAAGGAAGTTAAGTAATTTGAGGTCACAGAAGTAGCAAGAGTGGTGCTGTCATCAAACACAGCTTGAGTCTTCCTATTTTTACATTTTGAACCCCCAAAACAAACATATTTCTTCCCTGATATCTCCTTTATAACTGCATAAAATTCTATCATTTTGTGTAACAGATATTTATATATTTATACATAAAAATACATTCACACAAAAAAAACCCTCAATGCAGTATCACTGCAAACCTTAAGGAAAGCATTATTTTCTGATAAAGAAAGTGAAGCTTAGTGGGCCTAATATGTTTTTTTAAGTTCACAGAGCTATGATTTGGAGCTGCTGGGATTTGTTCTAATTCTAAATCTTAATCCCTGTTTGTTTCCTAAGATTATTTCTCCTATACAAAAAAAGGTAACAAATAGAGAACATTTATTCAAAAATGACAACTTAATGTTTATTATATGCAGACACTCTTCTAAGAAATTGAACATAATCTTTTTAACAATCTAATGCTGAGATGTCTGTTTCTCACCATGATGGAGTAATTGGTACCAGACGTGCCCTCCTGCCATAAACAATACAAACCTGAAGAAGATTTAGGAGTCCCTCATTTGAGGCATTGAATATCAGGTAGCACAGTACTAGGATCTCTTAGAGGGAGAAATACACAAAGTGTTTCTACTTTCTTCTCAGGAGAAATTTCTGGGCCACTGCATAGGAGAGATGAGCCCAAGGGGGAGAAGAGAGGTACCACTAAGTTGAGAATACAGAGATCTGTGTTTGGACCCACTGAAGTGTCTGGAATTTGTGCAACAGGGGGATGGAGGAAAGAAAAGCAGCACCAATATGAGTGCAGACAGATGTCTACCATTTTCTTATGGTCCTAGATGAGGGCTGGGCTACGCAAGAGCAGGACAAAGCTCCTTGAGAGTAGATGCTCTGCAACTGAAACCTGAATGTAACTATCTGAGATTACACAGAGCTGAGGCTACTAAAATTCTGGCTCCCCAAAGTGGAGAGATATCATTGATTATGTTGAGCATTCAGTTGAGACCTCAGAAGAACTAAAATTTAGGATTAAAGACTCCACGATAGATTAAACTGACACCTTAGGAGTAATGACAAAACCAAAACAGCCCTAAAAAAACAAACAAACAAAAAAAACTTCCTGGTACATGTAGCCAAAAGGTTGGCGATTCCTTTTTTTCATCCAACCTTCCCTCATGGAATGGTGTGCCAGGCTGAGGCTACTGGTACACTAATAACCCTTTTCCCAGTTCGCTCATAGGATGGAGAGCACATGTTGGAAGAGGCAATCCAAGAGAACCACAGACACTCACTCTAACCCAAAACACTACTTATAAACCAAGTCGCTCATTCCTAGAGAAACAGACCTCTGTCCCCATATCCATCACAGAGATTTTGTCTAGGGGCAGAGGCAGGCGATCAAAACACGGTGATCCCAAGTTCTCCCCAAGGGGAATGCGGAAAATTTTAAGCTTAAGGACACTTTTAAAAACAGTAATTTTGGTGTCAACCAATTAAGAAGAGTCTAGGAGCTCTCTAAAAAACTAACCCTGTAAAGAGGCCTGGAGTTAATTAGATTAGATTATGGAGCAGTTTGTGTCCCAGGGCATTGTTGAAAACAGTAGGACCATTAGCTGGCCATTAATGGAGCCTAATGACTGCAATGACACAAGCAGAAGTAGATAGTTTAACAGAGCTATCAGGAAAAAAAGATACTCAAAGAACACCAACTAAAATCAGTGTCATCCCAGGATGCCTGCAGAGTAAACCTAGATATTTCTGCACCTGTATTCTCTTCTCTAATTTTAAAGCAATCTTGTAAATCAATGTACATATAATTGAATTGTTGGGCCTATGAAATACAGAAGTGAAATACATTTGACAATATACAAAAGAAGGAGGGGGCAGAAGCAAAGCTGTATGGAGTAAGAAAACGGCATCATATGGTAACTTGAATCTATAGGAAAAAGCTAGGAGAGTCAAAAAATTTTAATAAGCATGTAAACCGTAACAAACTTTAAAATGTATACTTGGTCTCCTTTGCTATGGCAACACCTTAAAAGATACAAATTATATAAACAAATAGTTATAACAATGCATTGTAGGCTATGTGTCATATAGAAATACAATATGTATAAGCAGCATCAAATGGGGAAGAGGGAATAGGAGTAACATGTCTATATATAGCTGGAAATAAATTATTATAAATCTGAGGAATATTTTGATAGGCTGAAATGTATGTGGTAAGCCCTAAGAAAATAATTTTTAAATATAGTAAAAATAATTACAGGAATTAAGTATTGCACTAGAAAATATTCACTTACTGTAAAAGTAAGCGATAAAGGAAGAACAGAGGAACAGACATGAAACACATAAAAAATGGAAGGGCAAACATAAATCCAAGTATATAACATCAAATGTGAAAGGATTAAACAATACAATCAAAATGAGAGGTTAAAAGTCTAGATTAAAAAACAATATCCTACTATATGATGTCTATATGAAACCATTTAGATTCAAATGTACAAATAGTTGGAAAGTAAAAGGCTGCAAAAATTTCTATCCTTCAGAGAGCAACCATAATATAGCTGAATTGACTATATTAATATCAGACAAAATAGATTTTAAACAAATAGAAGTAAAGTAGAGGTAAAGAGGAAAAAGATACATGTATGGTCATTCCATTGGGCATGTATAAAGTTTTTAACACATGCATCTCACAACTGATCCCCAGAATGCACAAAGCAAAAACTAATAAAATTTTTAGAAACAGACATTTCAAAACTAATAGTTGGGAAGTTCAGTATTCCACTTTCAAATATAGATATGTGGATGAGGAAAGGGATTTTATGGAAAGTAACCTCACAGAGCAATCTGATCATACATTCTTAATAGGGCATGTCACAGCCTAGACATATAACTTTTTTTTTAGTTTATTATTTTTTTTCCTTTTTTAACTTTAAATATCTTTAATGAGGCATACTTGACAAATAAACTGCACATATTTAAACTGTGCAATTCATTAAGTGTATACACATCTGCAACCATTGCTACAGATGAGAAAATGAGCACACGCATGCATCATCCCCAAAAGTTTCCTAGAGTTCCTTTGTAATCATCCACCCTTCTCCCACCCTCCACCCCTGGTCCTACATCGTTAAACATACTGATCTGCTTCCTGTCACTAGAGTTCAACTTGCTTTTTCTACTGTCTTATAAAAATGAAAACATGTATTGTCAACTTTTTTAGACATAGTGATTAGACATTTATATAACTTATGAAGTCATCACCCCAATAATCTAGTACCTATCTGACACCATACATAGTTATTACAATATTATTGAGTACATTCCCTATGCTATATTTTATAGCATTGTGACTATTTTGTAACTACCAATTTGTACTTCTTAATCCCTTCACCTTTTTCACCCATCCCTCGCAACCCCTTTTCCATCTGGTGATTGTCAGTATGTTCTTCATATCTATGAGTTTGTTTCTGTTTTGTTTGTTTGTTTTCTTAGAATCTACAGTGAAGTGAAATTGTATGACATCTGTCTTTCTCTGACATTTCACTCACCAAAATACCCTTTAGGTCCATCCACGTTGTTTCACATGACAACTTTTTTTCTTTTAACCACTGAGTCATATTTCATTGTATATATGCCCCAGTTCTTCTTTACCTACTCACTCCATTGATGTACATTGAGATTGCTTCCATGCCTTGACTATTGTAAATAATGCCTCGATGGACATACGGATGCATATGAATTAGTGGTTTTGGTTTCTTTGGATACATATGCTAAGTGATATTTCTATTTCCTTCTTTGAGTCTTGTTATAGCCTTTGTTTTAAAGTCTCCTTTGTCTGGGATAAGTATTACTAACCTGGCTTTTTTTTAATTTCCATTTTCATTATTTTTTCATCCCTTTACTTTCAATCTGTGTGTCACTGGATCTGAAGTGTGTCTATTAGAGGCAGCATATGTAGGAGTCTTGTTTTGTTAACCATTCAGACACCCTATATCTTTTGACTGGGACATTTAATCCACCTACATTTAAAGCAATTATTAATAGATATGTATTTGTGGCCATTTATTATTCATATTTTTATTTCTTCTTATTTCTAAGGAAGTCCCTTTAACATTTCTTGTAATACTGGTTAGGTAGTAATGAACTTTCTTAGCTTTATCTTGTCTGGGAAAGTCTCTGTCTCTTCTTCAATTTTAAATGATAGCTTTGCTGGATAGAGTAGTCTCAGTTGTAGGTTCTTGCTTTTCATCACTTTGTATATTTCTTGCCAGTCCCTTCTGGCTTAAAATGTTTTTGTTGAGAAATCTGCTGACACTCTTAAGGGAGCTCCCTTGTGGGTAACTAATGGCTTTTCTTCTCTTACTGCTTTTAAGATTCTCTCTTTGTCTTTAACCTTTTGCACTTTAATTATGATGTCTCTCAGTGTGAGCTTCTTTGGGTTCATATTGCTTGGGACTTTCTGTGCTTCTTAGGCTTGTGTGTCTATTTCATTCACCAGGTTAGAGAAATTTTCTGTCATTATTACATCAAATAAGTTTTTAATTTCTTGCTCTCTTTCTTCTCTTTTTGGTACTCTCATGATGCAAATGTTGGACACTTGATGTTGTTCCAGAGGCCCCTAAACTGTCCTTAAATTTTTTTTTTAACTGTCTGATTGGGTGTTTCCTGCTCCCTTATAGTCCAAATCACTGAGTCAGTCCTCTGCTTCATCTATTCTACTGTTCATTCCCTCCTGTGTATTCTTCATTTCTGACTGGTTCTTTTTTTATGGTTTCTATGTTCATTTTTCATGCTGTTAAAGTTCTCGCTAAGTGTTCTGAGCATCCTTATAACCGTTGTTTTGAACTCTGTATCAGGGTAGATTGTTTACCTCTATTTCATTTAGTTCTTGCTCTAAAGAATTCTTCTGTTCTTTCACTTGGGGCATTTTTCTTTGCCTTTTTTGCATTTTTCTTAGGGGTATTACTACTTTAGGGTGGTTGATTTAAGTATAAGGTCGTGGTAACATTTTCTCCCCTAATTATGATTTTAATATATGCATCTATAGCATAGATATTTTAAAATTTAGTAAAAATTATACACTCTTTTTAGTAAAAATACACATACATACATATACACAAAATCCTCTAATAATTTCAGAGTAAGCTGCAAAGCACTGAAGTTTATCCTCGGGCTCCAGGCTCGGATTCTACCTTAAAGTTAACACTACATGGAAATGAAAGAGCTGCTGTACAGGACATAAAGTTCTCTGCACACAAGGTCAGCTTCCTAACTGAAGCCAAGTGCTTTACCTTAGAAATTATAGAGACTAGTTTACCTCTAAAGACATATTTGGTTTTCTGATAAAATAATGTTTTACCTTTACAAAAGAATTTTGTAAAATTCTACCCAATAGAAATGGAGGGGGAATTTCAGTTTTTCACCTAGCACTGGGAAGACAAGTTACTGTTAGACAAACACATTTGTTTTAAGAAAAACACTATTCTAATTTGTATTTCCAGTGACTGGAATGTTTATTCATTTGAGATATATGTATAGATAGATAGATATAGATAGATATCTATATAGGTATATAGATAAATATAGATATATAGTTTAGAATGACTGATCAAAACTAGAGACTTTTCTACCTGTGGAGTTTGGAATTTAGTGATATAGATATTATCAAAGTACTTTAAAATAATAATTGGTTTGGAGGAATATGGTGCTATGAGGAAAATTTATTATGGAAAAATTTGACTTAATCTAAGGAAACAGAAAAGTTTTCCTTTTAAACAGAAAATTAGCTAGTGAACAGAGATATGAGAAAAATTTACATGAGTAAAGGAGAGAGGGAACATATTTGCCAAAAGAAAATTTGGAATTCATGAAAGTTCCATGTCTGGAAAAATTATGGAATACAGATCTTTCACATATTATTCTTACTCCTTTCTATATTTATAGAAGCAGCAGAAGGCAATGAATAAACTTCATTTTATTACTGTGTCTGTAGGTTGAGCATTGTTCTTGTTTGCTTGGGGAAGGCCTGGCTATCATCATGGTGCGTTATAAATAGTGCCCTCTTTATTCTCAGAAGGGCCTGTATTTAGACAAGGAATGGCATGGGCATCTACATCTGTTCTTCTGAGTATCTGGGAATCTCTACAAGTCTAATCTTTGATCTTTAAGGCTCTTTTTTGGCGATGAGTACTATTATAATATTTTTGATAGCTGTGAATTTCTGGCCATTTTTGTTTCCTTTTAACTTCAAAAGTAGCTTATTGTTTCATACTGTATATCAAATCATGAACAATATGTTTATTCTCAACATTTCCACTGTTGCAAATAGAAGTAAACTATACTGTTGTGCTTTTACATGTCCATGAATGCATTTATGCACACACCATTGTATGTAAAATCTATTAATTGATATTTCTATGTTATCTGAGTATCATTCTTATATTAACACCCTAGTTCTTAATGATTGCTTCAGTGGTATCCTCAGTCTTTTTTTTTTCCATTTTATACTAAAACGTAAAAAATTACATAAATTACGTGGTAACCTTATGTGTTGTCTCACTGCCACCTGGTGGCAAAGGTATAGAAAAGGCAGCAAAACAAAGATGGATGACCCGCCAGGTGAAAGTCATTTCCCCTAGCAGAAAATTCACATGTTCTCAGATTTGTTTTCAAGGACCCCTAATAGAAGCATTTTCTATATCTAAGGTTTGGGTCTTTTAATAAACTGTACACATAGCCCCAAGAAATAACAAGAGATAAAATTTTCAATGATTAATGTATCTTTATTAAAGAAAATGTGAAAATGCTATGTTAAAAGATCTATTTTAATTATTGGAGAATAAGCTTGAAATGTTTTTCAGAAGTTATTTTTAAATTTAAAGGATAAATAAAACAGTTTTTTTATTTTGTGTAGCTTCACTCTTTGTAGACAAAGCAAATCAATAACACTGCTCTTTTTCAGTAATAATTACTTTTTTGATATCAAATAGATATAGCTCATGACCTCTCTTTGTGTCTTAAGTCATTTTCAAACTAAATCCTCAAGACTAAAATCACCACGTTCAGCTTAAGTGTCTGGTGTTCATTACTAGCTACTCTATTTTTATTATCACTTTCAATAGTTCATTTTTACTGTATTTTTTCCATTACCAATTATCCCACCATACTCTCTTTGACCTCCATCAAGCCCTCTGTTGCCCCCACAATCACCATATTGTTGTCCATGTCCATGAGCTCTTTTACTTTTTGGCTTGATCTCTCTACCCTCCAATCCCCCCAGAGCTGTCAACCTGCTCTCTATCTATGAGTCTCTCTCCATTTTGCTTGTTAGTTTAGTTTATTAGATTCTACATATGAGTGAAATCATATGGTACTTATCTTTCTCTGACTGGCTTATTTTACTTTGCATAATGTTCTCCCAGTCCATCCATTCTGTTGCAAAGGGTAAAATTTTCTTTTATGGCTGAGTGGTATTCCATTGTGTAAACATATCAAAGCTGTTTTTATCCACGCATCTACTGATGGACACCAGGGTTGCTTCCAAATCTTGATTATTGTAAATAAATAAACACAGGGTGCATATCAAATAAATTAGTTTTGAGTTCCTTTGGATAAATTCCCAAAAGTGGGATTGCTGGGTCATAAGGCAGTTCCATTTTTAATTTTTTGAGGTATCGCCATAATGCTTTCCATAGTGTCCGCACCAATTTGCATTCCCACCAAAAGTGCACAAGCATTCCATTTCCTCCACATTCTAGCAAGCATTTGTTCTTTGTTGATTGATTGATGATAGCCATTATGACAGGTGTGAGGTAATGTATTTCACAGAACTAGAACAAATATTTCAAAAAATTATAAGGAACCACAAAAGACCCCAAATATCTATAGCACCTTGAGAAAGAATAATAAAGTATGAGGAACCATGCTACCTAATATCAAACTACACTATAAGGCCATAGTAATCAAAACAGCATGTTACTGACATGAAAAAAAGATATATAAATCAATGGAACAGAATAGAGAGGTCAGAAATAAACCTGCACCTTTATAGTCAATTAATATTTAACAGAGCAAGCAAGCATATACAATGAGCTAAAGATAGTTTATTCCATAAATGATGCTGGGAAAATTGGACAGATATTAGACTACCTTCTTACACCATGCACAAGAATAAACTCAAAATGGATTAAAGACTTATTATATGTTAGACTTGAAGCCATAAAAATCCTGGAAGAAAACATAGGCAGTAAAATCTTGGACATTACTTATAGCAACATTTTTTATGATATATCTCCTTTGGAGAGGGAAACAAAAGAAAAAATAAACAAATGGGACTACATCAAACTAAAAAGGTTTTGCATAGCAAAGGAAACCATCAACAAAATGAAAAGACTCCATACTGAATAGAGAATATATTCGCTGATGCGCATGATAAGGAGTTAATATCCTAAATTTATAAAGAACTTATAAACTTCAATAACAAAAAGACAAACAACCCAATTAAAAATGGTCAAAAGACCCAAATAAACACTTCTCCAAAGAGGACATACTGATGTGAACAGATGTTCAATGTCACTAATCTTCAGAGAAATGCAAATTAAAACCACAATGAGATATTAGGTATTTTTATTATTCTTTACATTATGATAGAGCCAGGAGTTGATTGGTATTTTTCAGGGTCTAGAAATTTCATTATATACTCCAAAAAATATGTATTTAAAGAATTAATAATACTAAATATCATTTTGGCCCTTGCTGCTCATTTTTTTCTAATTTTTTATGCTTTCAGTGAATAAATCCTATGGAATATATGGGCTGACCTCTGTACTCAACTTTTTTTATTTAAGGATTTTTGCTGTTCCGATTTCTACATTTCTCACAATTGTATGCATATGTCTATGTCATATAGATGTACTATTTGAGGTAATCATATATACTATAATTTATTTCTGTATTGGAATTCAGTCCATGTGTGTACATACAGGGTGTGGCAAAAATAAGTTTACAGTGGTGAGAAAGCAAAGATTTTTGTATTATTATTTATTAATTATAGTATTTGCCATATAAACAACTGTAAGCTTACTTTTGCCCTACCCTGTATTTAGTAATAATTAGTGCTTATATTTTTCCCAGCTTGATTAAAATATAATTGACATATAATATTGTGTGAATTTAAGGTATACAATGTCATAATTCAAAACACTTACATATTGTAAAATGTTTACCACAATAAGGTTAGTTAACATATTTTTGACCCCACACTATTCCCATTTTTTGTTGTTATGATAAAAATGTTGAAACTCTATTTTCATAGCAACTTTCTCATCTTTACCAACTTCCTTTATATGTTGTACTACATCTGGTTCTCAAAAAACTCTTGTTAGGAAAAGAGGGAGGATATAAAACTAATTATTCTTATTTCTCAAATAAGAAGAAAAGAACGTAAATTGGCAGAGTGAAGAATTATTGAACCAGGAATTTTGGCTCCAACTCCAGAATTTGTTTCAATACATCACAACAAATGGTGGGGCAATTTTCCTTTCTTTCTGAATATTCACTGACATTTAATATCACTAAGGGAATTTGGCATGTTCCAAAGGACAATCACAGTGTGAATGCGCGTGCCTTGAGTTTTACTGAGGTATGTGGCATGGTCTCAGCTAAAAATTAGAACTATAACACATTCCTTTCCAATTTCATTAAGAGGATTAGAGTTAATTCATGCAAATCTCCTAGCACAATGCCAGGCAGATAGGAGGTGTTACAAATAGCTATTATTAAGAAAACATGAAACTTACAAGATTCTTATGAATCACCAGACTACTACAGAAGACTGGTTCTATACGATGAACTGAGCTGACAATAGGTTACCTGATGTGTGCTGGCACATCTTACTCCTGAATTCCAAAGTTACCTCATCACCTGCTTGGTGCCTAGCAACAACTTTATTACTGCCATATTCACACTGATTGGAAAGAATATGTGTATTAATGTTTTCAAATGTAGTTCCCTCATATAGAACCAAATACAGTTACAGTTGGTATGGTTCTACCCCATCAGTACATAAGGGCATATCTTATTATTAGTGCTGTGCAAAAGATGTTTAATAAAACAAGCAAACAAATACAACTCAGAACTGTGGAAAACTGAACATATCCAGCTAATGTAGCAAAGAAAGAATTGTACAATGCAACAAATAAAAACACAGCCTTGTGATTATGTGATCATTCTTGTATGCAGTGTGTGTGTGTGCATGCATATGTGTGTGTTTTAATGGAACAAAAATATGCCCTGATCATAGAAGCAAAACCAAACTATGTAACAGATATTCCTTGTAGGCAAGAAAAGTGAGTGGGTTTTGGCCAAGACTCAGGACTGAGAAGGCACTTCCAGGTGCCAAGAGATTCTAACCAATCAGTATCTAAGAAAAGAATTTAGAGAGAGCAATAAATGTCCTGGAGAGGAAAACAGAAAGTGTCACCTAGTAACCACTTTACAGTAGCATGCTGAGGCCAAAACATTCCCAAGATAGCAATGCCTATGCCAAAAACATAGAAAAGGGACCCGCGGACAAGAAGAAAAAATATGCTGGGGGTTAGTGTTCTTTTAGAAGATGGTAGTCAGAATAAAAAGAGAGAATTTATGTAATAGATATCAGAGAATTTGATAAAATGAGTAAAACTATTTTTGAAAGTTCAGGAAATTTTTACTGTGATGAAAATAAACTTCATCTTTCTATGTAAGTACTGAAATGGGGCATATTTCATCTAGTGTATTTGTTTATACTTGTTATAAACAGATCTAATTGTCATTAGGCAAATATATAATATAAAAATTACAAAAATAAATTCGAAGATATGTAACCAGTTTTTAATACAATAAATCAATGAATCACTGACCATTTTCTTTACTTAGTAAGTGCCACTTGTGCATTTAAGTTTAATTTTCAAAAATGTCTATTTTCAAACAACTGTGGATATGGCATAGAGTCAACCATAGTCTCAGGTATGAGAAGCATAATAAAATACTGAACACTCAGACTGTGGTTTTAAGTATCACAGAATTTCAAGTGCTTTAAGAGATGGTCTACACATTAGACAAGGAAATTGACTTACTAAAAAGAGAATCTAATATATCTCCAGGATGACAGAAAAGTGAAAAAAGTGAAAGACCCAGGCTTTAAGAACATGAGTCGTCAAATGTTGAATTGTTGAACTATGATTCTTCTCTGATTTCATAACACAGAGACGGGAATACTCAGTTCTTACTCAAAATTGATCTTTAGAGAAAAATAAACTACCAGAAGATTGAATAGAGATCTCTATAGTCTAGTTGTAGTGAATGAAAAACTGTCTGGCTTTAATGAATGGTTAGTTGTTTTTCTTTAACAAGGAAACATGTGGGTGTGGGTGCTGGGGAGTATGCGCATCTCTCCAATGACCACGATTTTCTGCCCTGGCTTTACGCTGTATCACCTGGATCACCTGGGAAGCTTTTTACAAAGAAAGATGTTTGTGCCTCCCTGTAAAATAATTAAATTGAATGTCTGGTGGTAGAACCTGGGCATTTTTAAAAGGTTCTCCAGATAGCAATACGATAGAGCTGTGGTTAACACACAATGGCTAAAATCAACAATAATGAACACTAATTCAGTCTACGTGTGCCAGGCACCCTGTTATATGATCGGCTCACATTATCTCACTAATCCTCACAACAATGCTAGGGGTTAATGTGGTTTGTATTCCCATTGACAAATGAGCAAAATAATGCTTTAGAAAGGCTAAGTAACTTGCTAAAATATAAAGTTTGGAAAGGAGAAAAGCAAGGATTATTTTAGAAATTTATAATCTACTTTGTTACCAAATCTACAAATTCATTCAATTATCATGTTTTGTTTCCCTATTATGTATTCGAACTTGGAGATAGATGAATAGGACATGACCGATGTCCTTGAGACATTCATTCCTAAGTTATTCCTAGCTTTTATGCCTAGAATGTAGCTGTGTCCACTGGTATCTCTATGCCTCTCATGTATATTTTTCCTATCTCTCTTTAGCAGCTCTTCAGATAGGAATTTTACAGCAGCTGCACAAAGGCATTTTAAGCTGGTACATGTGCAGGATTCTCTACTTGGACTTTGCAATTCTAAAGCTGTAAGTTGTTGGCTGCCTAATACTTAATATGAAGTTGAGTTTTAATGAATTAAATTGCCCTGCAAAGACGTATATTTGGCATTTGTCTCAGTTGAATGTATTTGCTAACATTTATATCCACAGTACCTAGCACAGTTCCTACCTAGTATATAAGTGATATTAAATGACTTATTTAATTGAAGTAAACCAAATTGAACTGGAATAATACCTCAAGATGCCAATCTGAGTTACTCAAGTGTTCATAGTTTTAATTTTCTCTTCCTGGACTTCTGCTGATGGTGTTAGACCACTAGATGAGGGCATGCTGATGAGAAAAGGCCGTATTTAAAGAAATGATGAATCTGTTTTGTGTCTTCTGCTGGGATCCATTTGTTCTTGTGATTTGATCCAAATTTATATATTTGCTGGGATGGGAGGTTTATAAAAGTGCCACATACCTTACTGAGTCCTTTATTAAATATTAAGCAAATGTGAATGGAATTCAACATTAAACCTTCCAGAAAATTAAAATAAGCCAAGTCATCACTTGGTAACCGAGTTTGTAATTTCTGTATACAATTAAAGGAAAACTTTGGACAATGAAAATTTTAACTTTAGTTTAGAAAAAGTATAGCAGGGTCTCTGATGTAAAAACACAAATGTTTCTCCTTAGAAATGTATATTGACTCTTGGGATTTAAATGCTGAATTTTGAGTTCTGTCAAGACCTATTAGTGAGGAATTCTCTCTAACCATTCAAAAACTGTAGAGAATAATTCCCCCTTCACGAACCAATACTTTTTAAAGTCCTCTTCCCTAAAATTCAGGTCAGGGAATTGGCCTGAAATGAAAATTAATCTTTTATATTTGCATAAAAAGGACTGTTTCAGTCCCTGTTGGTATGGCTCAGGGATTGAGTGCAGACCTGTGAACCAAAGGGTCATTGTTCGATTCCCAGTCAGGGAACATGCCTGGGTAGCAGGCCAGGTCTCCAGTAGAGGGCACATGAGAGGCAATCATACATTGATGTTTCTCTCCCTCTCTTTTTCCCTCCTGTTCCCTCTGTCTAAAAATAAATAAGTAAAATCTTTTTAAAAATTACTGTTTCAGGGTTTTACATAGCAATGTGTGAATGAAGGGGAAAAATTAATGGACAGAACTTATTTGAACAGCTAACATCATCAGTGAAAAGCTGTCAGAACTCTTAGATCTGATAGCAAGGACTGGCCACAAGCCCTAACAAGCAATGAACCGACCAGCACATTCAATTTTAATTAAGTCCCCATGCCAGGAAAGAAGGCTTTGTGGAAAAGCAGGCTTTGGGGGTAACATGTGTTTGTGGAGTTGCTCTCTATTCATGGAAACGTTTAAAATAATTGCAGTTGGTGTGGACATTTAGCTGACCAATTAAAAGAATGTTATCATTTGACTCCTGTCCAACATTTGACATAACTACAAAATGATCTTTGAATTATGTACACCTTTATGGCTGTTTGTTCTCCTGGGAGGTAAGGCTTTCATCCAGGATTGCTGTCTTTCCTGAATTCAGGCCAGCTCTTCCTCTTTTAGTTTCCTGTCACAAGTAATAAATGGAAAATAAACCATTCCAATCTTCTTGCAAAAACACCAAGGACTCTGAGGTAATGTTTCTATCTGAACTGCAAAGAGGGGGAGGAGGCCAATTATAGCTGTCGAAGGCAAGCTGGACTCTGTCTTTGCAGGTAATAAGATCTGCCTGACACTCACCATCTGCACCTTCATAGCACCAGTTGCTATCAAATTACATTTCCCATAAAAAAAAAATAAAGAAAAATCGAATCACACAGCATATGTAGATCCATCTTCTTTGGTGTTATTTACATTTGCTTTTGTCACAGTGACTACTAAGAGAAGGGATACTTGTGACCTGCTCTACTACTAACTTATGGCCAGATGACTTCACTATTAAGATTTGGCCTTATGCCAGTAATGCCACCTTCACAATTATGTTAACATTTTCTCAGTTATCTCAGGAAAAGGGGTCTGTAGGTTTAGTGAGCCATTTCTCCTCATTCTGGAATACAGGAGAAAGGTGCTAAAAATAAAGAAATAAAATGAAAGGGAGGAGAAGAAAGAAAGAAAGAAAGAAAGAAAGAAAGAAAGAAAGAAAGAAAGAAAGAAAGAAAGAAAGAAAGAAAATGCTTGTAAGTTAGGAGCTCTATCACAGATATTTCTCTTCTGACCCCAAAGGTGCTATAGATAAAGAATGGAAATAGGAAGCAATAATTTTTCCTAATAGTCCTGAAAATTCAGAAAAATTTTATTTGTTATAAGTCTGTGGTTTACATTACAATAAGAGAGGAGGGAGAGGGAGTGTGTGAACTGGGAAGATGCATAATATCCAGTCCAATTTTTTCATTGTCACTGTCCATCTGCTTTATTCATCTTCAACCTCTCCCAGCACATCTTTGTCCTAGTGTATTTATATGTTATAATTCCTTCCACCTTAAAAAAAAGTTATTGGGTTGCCACAAGCCCCTGTTCTGCTATTGTATTATACCTCTTCTTACTCTCATCATTATGGTTTTGAAAATCTCCACTTGCTCACTTCCTATCAATGCCTCAGTTCACTACTTTCCCCATTTATCTTCAGAATTCTGTGAAATTGAAATATCCCCAATTCAGTTTACACATTTTAGTCATAATGCTCTAACTCTCTAGCCCCATAACATTTTGCTACTCTTTTCTTTTCTTTTCTAAATTGCAGCCATATTCACTGCCTCTTTAATATTATTTCCTGATTTTCCTTCAACCTCTGTGGTCCCCTCTTCTCACTGCATCAAGTCCATCTTCTTTTCTCATTCCCATTGCTGTGACCTTAATTCAGGACCTTATCAATTTTTGTCTATGTTATTCCACATTTCTCCTGATCAGTACTCTTCCTCTTGTTTGCTGAACTTCCAACCAACCTTTTTTCTTGCTGCCTCTCCTAGAGTATTATAACAACACTCCTTTCTTTCCCCTTTCCTTATTAAAACCCTACAATGGCCATGAGGATAAAACCCACACTTCTTAGCATGTGCTGCATATGTCCTGGCAAATGCTTTCCAGCTTCACCTAACACTCATCTACAGGCACAGGCCATATCAGATTCTTTGAAAGTTATCTGACTGCTGCAGTATCCTCATCATAACTTAAATTTTTGATTTCATCTTTTAGTAAAGCCCTTATTTTTTTTTTTACCTGGCTAACTTTTACCCATATTTCATGGCAAATCGCAAAACTAATCTCCCTTGGAAATTAACCTAGACGTCGTATACATACTTGATTTCTTTCCATTGCTTTCACAGCAACCTTTATAGGCCTCTATAGTCACTTATTATACTGTTTTTCAATGGCCTGGATCCTGCCACTAGACTCATCACCTTTTAGTAATGAACTGCATCTTTAATGATATATTTCTAGTATTTAGAACAGGGCCCAATATTAGCAACTCAATGCTTAGAAGAATGAAAGAAAGTAAAAGAGGAAGAAAGGGAAGCAAAGGAAGAGGAAGAAAGAAAAGAATAAACACATATAAAAGGAAGAAAGGAAGGCCCTGGCTAGGTAGCTCAGTTGGTTAGAGCATCGTCCTGACACACCAAGGCTGTGGGTGTGTCAGATCCCCAGTCAGAACACATACAAGAATCAGCCAATGAATGCATACTTGAGTGGAACAACAAATCAATGTTTCTCTCTCACTTTAAAATTAATAAACATATTTTTAAAAAGGAAGGGAGATAAATGTTATATTGTGCCAGCCCAACATGCATCCATGCATCCATTTTTTGGTAGTCCTTTTCTTGGGAGCCACCCTCTCCTGTTCTTAGTCCATGTGATTCAGGTGGAGTTAATTCCACTCTTGGCTGCAAGTGTGGACATACGGATTTTGAAAACATTAAGTATTAACTTTGCCTATAAATTAAAAATGTGGAACTTTTGAAAACTCAAATATTTCAAAATTATAAAAAGATTTGATGTATGTTTTCCAAAAATATGTCAGATTGGAAGTCAAATTGTATACTCCTTTAGTATATATATCAACAAAGCTATGGTGTCCACTAAAGATCCAGCTGATATTCTATCCCAAACGTCTAATCTATTTATGAGCTCATACTGTCAATGATGCAGGAAGTCATTTATCCACACAAATGGGTCCTTGGATGGAAGTTTACATACTGTTTATATAAACTTACTTGATCTTTTACCTAGAACACAGTTCTGTATATCCTGTATGCTACTACTCTTTTGCTGTTTGTGGAGGAATAACTATTTTTGATTCATTTTTCCCTTTAAATCAGTCATAAAATCCTTTCTCTGAGATGTTTCAGAAATTTCACATTTCCTCACTATATCCACAGTTTTTATTTTCACCATTACCTTTGTTATTTCTCTGTGTAACCAGCTCCTAGAGAAAAGGAGCATATTTCAACTCTTCATACTCTAAAGAGAGGATGGCATGTTGACAAAGCGAAAAACTATATCCAGCCCACAGATGTATTTTTCAAATACCAAATTCTAACAATTTCAAGATGTAACAAAACTAAATTTTGAGCTTTTATTAAAAAATAATTTTCCACAAACCTGAGCCCAAGTTTATACATGGTAACTGTTGTAGGCTGAATTTTATCTCCCCACCTCAAAAAATACATTGAATTTGTTAGGTATTTAAGAATGTGATCTTATTTTGAAGTGGAGTCTGCCAATGTAATCAAGATATGACGAGGTAATACTGGATGACAATGGTGGTCCTTAATCCAGTGATTTGTATCCCTTTAAGAAGAAAGAAACTTGGGCACAGAGACACAGACACAGAGAGAAGAGCACCATATAAACACAGGGAGAACGCCATTGTGGCAGAGATCGAAGAGGTGTATCTACAAACAAAGAACTACAAAGATGCTGGCCAGAGAAAAGCAAAGAAAGATCCTCCTTTTCAGGAGACCATGGCCTTGCCAGCACCTTTATTTAAAACTTCTAACCTCTAGAACTCTGACACAACACATTTTTATTGTTTTAAGCCACACAGTTTGTGGTGCTTTGTTATGCAGCCTGAGGGTACTAACACAGCAACAATGTATTGAAATCAGCAGAGGCTGGCCCCTGCAGATGGGGCTTGTAATCTTTAGTTCCAGGAGTTAAGACAGTTTCTGTCCTACCCTCACTTAAACTTGATGACTTGGTGAGCATTGCCATTTGTCATCTGACACTCAGTTGATTTCATTTATTCACATTAAATCCATGCCCCTTTAAGGCTTTGAGTTGTGATAGTTTACTGTTTATATATTTATGCTTTCATTTTTATTTCAGGTTATGTATTTTCTTAATACAACTATCAGCAATATCATGTAGTTGCTTTTGCTGCTGCTGTGTTCTTTGTGTAGTTGTTAACATTTTGGATATTGAGTTCATCTTGACAAAAAAGAGAGAAATATCTAATATTTTCACCTAGATATCAACATGTTGTGCTGGATAATTTTTTTTTTGTCTCAGTGGCGGTCTTGTGCATTATAAGAAAATTATTGGAATCTCACACCTCTACTCACCAGATGCACGAAGCACCCCCATAGTTGTGAGAACCAAAAATGACTCCAGCCATACTTTGTCAAATATTATGAGGGAATGGGGAGTGGGAGGGAGGAACAACGAAATCCCTTTCACTGAGAACCACTGTCCTAGGTTATCATTTCTATTGTCTCATAAAAATAAACACAGTAGCACACTATAATGAATGTTTCAGCATAGCAACTGTCTCAGAAAATAATTTACATGGCTCAATGATGCCAGCACACTTTTGTCTTATCACCTTCTATCTGTAAGAATTATTTTCTTACTCTATGACAAAGAGTGTTAATTGCTTCCCAGCATCCCTTTAGCTATGCCACCTTAATAACAAGAACACTGATATTTAGTCGTGCACATTGTCATGCATATAAAATTTTTCTTTCCTAGCTGATTGCGGTAAATTAAAATACATAAACAGATAGTGGTCAGTTAAACATGTGGAAATGCTATGTAAAATTATTAAAAAGTACAATTAAAAGGGGTGCTTATTCTTGTTCAGTTCTTTTTGCTTCCTGCTAATTGGCATTGAATATGATGGTTCGAACTCTGGCAAGCCATTCTGAAGCAAGTCACTAAAATTTGAGAAGTCTAGAACCCTGAAAGAGAAAAGCTGTCACATAATTTCAGAATTTCCCCCAGGGGGATGTCAATTTAGAAGAGAAAAATAAAATGTTATCTTGTTGAAAACACTCTTATTTCCGGTTTCCTGCTGCATGAAATGCAGTCTACTTGTAGCCAATACATAGTCCATTCTAATTCTAAGGAGCTTTCCTTAAGTTTTACGACAATTTGCATTGTTTTAACATCGACTCACATAAAGCTCCCTTTAAAGTTCTAAAATAGACAGTTCTATGGCAATAATAATGCACACTTCATGAGGGTGTGCTTCAGATCAGAGTTATTAAAGCCCCTGACACACTGTGTGATGAATATGTTGCTGTAATCATGAGGACAATTATAACCTTTGGATTATTATTCGATTTGAGGGTGTCATTATTTAGTATTCATAGTATCCAAAGAAATGATTCTAATGGTCTTTAAAGTATCCTCTTTGCGAGATTAGGGTGCCTGTTTGAGTAAAATTTACATATTTGACTTAACTATTTTGTTTTGAGTCATACTAAGTACAATATAGGACACATGCAACTTAATATTTTTTAAAGATTTTTTAAATTTATTTATCTTTAGAGGGGAATGGAAGGAGAGAGGGAGACAAATATCAATGTATGGTTGCTTCTCATGCATCCCCCACTGGGAACTGGCCTGCAACCCAGGTATGTGCCCTGACTGGGAATCAAACCAACAACCCTTTGGTTCGCAGGCCTGCGCTCAATCCACTGAGCTACACCAGCCAGGCCTACAACTTAATATATTTTAAAATGTCTTCTTTGTCAATAAAATAAAATTATTTTCTCTAAACTACTAGGTTTTAAAATACCATTGGTGATGTCAGATTTCAGATCTAGTAGTTTAGAAGCTCTCCAGTTGATTAAAATTCACAGCAAAGTCTGAGAACCATTGCTTTATGCTTTAAACAAGAGTTGGGACAGGCACTGTCCCCACTGTTTGCCGCCATTTACTGAGACTGGAATCGTGGCACCTGGAAGGAGATGAACAAATGGTAGCTCCCAAGATTGCCCAGGTGCTAATAATCACAAGATTTTCTTTTTTTATCATATTCTTCTTTTCTGATATTCTTATCTCTTCATTAATGATTAGCAAGTCTAAAACAGGAGAGGAATTTTCTATTCAATTTCTTAACTGTAGAAGGACACTCAGACTAACAGTTGAAAAGAGGAGACCATCAGGTGGCTTGGCATCGGAATGGACCACTCTGGCATTTTTAGCCACAATTGGGTCCACTTCCAGTCTCCTGTTTTTCTCACCTCTAGCATTGGCCTTTGTCAGTTACCTTCTTTTGAACCTTGAAAACTGCCTTTTAACAAGTTACAAGAGGTAATGCCATACAAAATGAGGTTATGGTATTCTCATATTTTAAAACCACATGACATTACCTAGTATTCATTTTCTATGAGAATATCATTTATCAAACCATTGTTCCACCACCACCTCCAAAACTGGACTTGCTAAAAAAAAAAAAAAAAAATTGCAGCTTGTAACAAGTAAAAATCCAAACCTTATGTCTGGAGGTCAGTGTTAAAATGCATAGAAAGAACATTATTGCTTGCCTTAAGTGCATACTATGATCTGGGATTTAAAAGGAAACTTCGTATATGCCTAATGGCTGATGTCAAATAGGTGTTGAAGTGGTTGGGCTTTAATAAAGGAAAATGGAATTTAAAAACTGAACATAAACATTTTTATTTGAAAAGGTCAAAGTTGGTATTCTTTTAACTTGCTTGTAAGTGCATATTTACCATTTTTAGGGAAAACTCTCATAGAAAGTTCATTAAACAATGCTGTTTATAACAGAGAAACATTCATATTAACACCCTCACAGTTCAAGAAAATAGAACATTGTCAGCACCCATCTCCCATCACTTCTCAACCCAACCTTCCTTTCCTGCAAAAACTAACCACCATCCTGAATTTTATAGTAAGTATTTCTTCACATTTCATATGACTCCTATGAAACTTCCTGTATGTGTTTTCCTGTATGAGCATGCAACAGAGCTTAGTGTGACAATTGAGGAGACTGACATGAAGAGCTATGGAAATGATTAATAGATGGATAACTAACAAGAATATTGCTTAATTTATACAAGGATGAATGTCCAGGAGACAGAGAAAAGCTCTGTCACATTCCAATAAAAAGTCATAATTCCACCTTGGCTGGTGTGGCTCAGTGGATTGAGTGCCAGATTGTGAATCGAAGGGTTATCGGTTTGATTCCCAGTTAGGGCATATGCCTGGGCTGTGGGCCAGGGCCCCAGGAGGTGGTTCTTGAGAGGCAATCACACATTGATGTTTCTCTCCCTCCTTTTCTCCCTTCCTCCCCATCTCTAGAAATAAATAAATAAATAAATAAATAAATAAATAAATAAATAAATAAAATATTTTTTTAAAAGAGAAGTCACAATTCCTTACTCAATTTCTTTACGTGAGCTAGTCTACAGACTCCATATCCATTCACTGACTGAAGGAAAAGCTGGGTCCTCATAAAGTAGAACACAGCAACTCCATGGAAAACATTTAGTGATGATTCTCTGAGTTCTTTTGCAAAGCACTATATAAAAATTTGCTCAGGTTACTATCTTTTGGAAAAAGAGGCATGCCCAAACATTTTGAGGGCTTTTGGACACAGGTTAGAAGTTGCCATTGATAACTCAGGGCCGTGGAGCATCAGCATGCCCTGCTGATTAGGGTAGAAATTTATGTGGAGGTAGGTAATAAATAATGTCCTGACCCAAATTCAGCTCATAGTGGGACAATAGCATGTACAGATGGAACTCTATAGTTCAGTGATTACTTCCTTGAGTATATGAGAGGCGCATCACATGTTGGCAGAACTGTAACAATGTTTACTGGTCCTGTGGGGTAAGAACTAAGTGGGGATTTAAAGTAGAAGTTACTGAAACTTCAATACCTTTCATTGCTAAAATAATAAATTAAAACAATATTTTGCCAGAGAGAAAGACAAAAATTAGTGTTATCTTTAAAGATCTAAAGTATACAAGGGTAATATCTCCATAATATACTCACTCAGCGTACTGGTATGACTCTTAGAAAAACTAGACAGATCCCTAAATGTGGAAGCAGGTGGCAGAAGACTGAGAACCACCAGAGAGATGGCACCGTGAGGCGGAATCTGCCTGACTCTAATAACGGTTTTGAAGATGGTGAAAGCGGTCATGAGGCAAGGAATGCACGTGACCTCTAGAAGCTGGAAAAGGCAAAGAAATGGATTCTTCCCTAAATCTTTGAAAAGAAAACTAGCCCTGCCAACACCTTGATTTTAGCCTAGTGATTAACTCCTTTGCCCGTGTAAAATAACAGTATGCTCAAATCCCTTTCTAAATTTTGTTCCTGTTGGTCCTTTGGCCTGGTATTTAACAGTTTCCTCTGCCAAAATTATACCCTGTCTTCAAACATAATGCAAACCCATCCTCCTCCCAAAAGGTCTTTCCTGGTCACTTTACCAAATGTCCTCTTCTGAAACATCCTGTGATATTATAGTTTATATCACACACTCTAATACATTAATATAGTTTGTATTATATACTACCAAGCAATATATGGTAAGCTTATTTTCTCAAACAGGTTTCAAGCTATAACACTGAGTCTCAACCAAAATCAAATGGCACAAAGTAAGATAATTCAATTAGGATTTATTTACTTAGGGATTGTTTACAAACAGTGTGTAGGCAAGGTATAAGAAATTATGGAATAACCTGGGGATAGTATCAGGAGGTTAGCACCATCCCTCAGCAAGATGGCGTATGAGAGAACAGGCTGCTTTCTGTTGTAGACATTTGAACCCAGAAGGAGAGATAGTAACTTATAGTCAGCTGCCTTGAGAAAAGCAGTGGCCATTGGTTGAGCCAGTTGAATTTTCAAGGGACCTTACAAGGAAATACATATATTGGTCTCACTCTGGTTGGTGGTGTCATGAAAGATCCCATTAGACAAGGGAGTGCAGTTAATGAAGCCCATTTGCAACAGTTCAGACTCCCAGGGCAAAGAACAGGAGAAAACATTGGAGAATGGAGTAGTGGAGGCAAAGAGAATAAGGGCTTTAGTATCACTCAAAGCAGTATAGATCCTGGCAGGAAAAAATATATATACTTGCAAGAACTTGCTAATTGTATTTAGTTTAATACAAGAAATAGAAGCTATGTGATTATATTATTTGATTAAAGAAATATTTATTAAGTACTATGTGATAGGCAGTCCTCTTCAAGTTTTTAGTATAATGGTAAATGCAATAGAAAACAAACTGCTTTATGGAGATTTCACATGTCTTATACCAAGTGTATATCACATATCTGTAAAATACTTTGTTACATGCCAAAGGTGTACTCAAAAAGATTTCAAATGTCATAACCAACATCTTCATCTAAATAGTTTATTGATATAAAACATAAGACAAAACAGTAGATAAATTTCTTCAGAAGAATAGTTATATGTGGAAATTCAATTTTTTTTAGATATTGTTTATTTATTTTTAGAGAGATGGGGAAGGGAAGGGAAAGAGAGGTAGAGAAACATCAATGTGTGGTTGCTGCTTGCGTATCCCCCACTGGGGGCCTGGCCCACAACCCAGCCATGTGCCCTGACTGGAATCAAACCAGCCACCCTTTGGTTCACAGGCCCACATTCAATCCACTGAGCTATACCAGCTGGGGCCAAAATTTAAAATTTTCAATGTGAAAAGTTATAGTAAATTATTAGTTTTAAAATTTCCATTCTTCGTATAAGTCCTCATTGTGTTTGTTTAATACTAGATGAACGTGAACAAACTTGCTCTGCGGATTACAGCCCTCAGCCCTACAGCTCATGTGAGTGTGAGTGTGCTTTGATACAAATAAATTCCACAGATGCAGAGTGGCAGAGTGTTCCAGCTTGCAGCTAAGCTCCGGTCAGACTCCAGCTTTGTTGAGCCCCATGCATTATTACTTTGATGAAGATCTGTTTGCTGGGGAAATTAGGTATTAAATCTCTCAAATTTAATGTTCAACATAGTTTCTTCAGGTGGTTCTACGATAGGCCAATGGCTCCCGCAGGAGTTGTAACGTTTTTCAAATGTTAATATCAAAGTTGCATTAATTTAGTTCCCATTTCTAAGCATTAATTTTCAGTGTTCTTGTGAGTATCTATTAGCTCCTTGTATTAAGCCTGATTAACTCTCCACTTTTCAGTAAATTTCTCCAAATCCCCCTTATCAAGATATTCAAGGTGGGTAAATATTTATTGATCAAAATGTCCAGCACTGGCCAGGTGACTCAGTTGATCAGAGCATCATCCCATACACCAGAAGGTTGTGGGTTTGATTCCCAGTCAGGGCTCATACTATGTACATAGGTTTTGGTTACGATCCCCTGTTGGGGCACATGCAACAGGCAACAAATTGATGTTTCTCTCTCATGTCAATCTCTCTCTCTCTCTTTCTTTCTCTCTCTAAATTCAATAAACACATCCTTAGGTGAGGATTAGAAAAATATCCAACATTCAGAAGTAACAGACTTCAAGGACTTAAGATAAATCTTCAGGAACAAGATCTTAGGCACAAACATTCATTAGCAATTATTTTCAGACAGCCTAATTATTATTGTATACTAACTACATAAAAGCAATATGTTAGGTACTATGTGGGGGAAAAAGATACACTGGGAATAGAAAATGTCCCTAAGAAGTTTTTAACATAATTCTAGAGGAAACATTTGAGGGAAAGAATTTTAACTCAAGGCAAAATGTACTTCTTATATTCCCACACATTGGAATTTGTTTCTCTATTTATTCAGGTATTTGTAAAACTGTTCATATATGTACTCACAATAGTGTCCAACCTGCAGCCTGCAGGCCACTTGCAGCCCAGGATGGCTGTAAATGAATGAAGCCCAATACAAAATTGTAAATTTACTTAAAATATTATAAAGTTTTTGTGATTATGATCACAATGTATTGAAGATGTGACCCAAGGCAACTCTTCTTTCTCCAGTGTGGTGCAGAGATGCTAAAAGGTAGAACACTCTGATTACATATAGCAAATATGTTAACACCATTATGTCATTTTTTATCCTCACTTGAGAATATTATATGTTTATTGATTATAAATAGAGAAGGAGGGAGGGGGAGGGGAAGAAACATTTATGTGAGAGAGAAATAGCAATCCATTACCTCCCCTACATGTCCTAACCCCCAAATGGGGGATCTAAAACCTAGGTACTTACCCCGACCAGGGATCAAGCCTGCAAACTTTTGGTGTACAGGATGATGCTCCAACCAACTGAGCCACCCAGTTAGGGCTCCATTACTTTATTTTTAATGTAGTCATTCTCAAACACTTCAGAAAATATAAATAATACATTACTTTAAATTTTATCTGTATTTTGAAATACACTGATGCATGCCAAATATACTAAGTACCAGAATGTCTTTCATGTATAACTTTTGTACATTTAGAAGTTACTCTTTCTCAGGTATTATGAGGTATTCAAGGGTCCTAACTCTATTGAATAAATTAAAAACACATAGTTTTGTAAAAAATATAACTTAACTAATTTATCATCTCCCAACATCTCACTGTAGGGATTTTCAAATATGTTTAATACTTTTACTTGAATTTTTATTTACTGCTAAAGTAATGGCTTTTAAGCTTATAAAGGTTAACAACCAAATAGGTTTATGTAAAATTACAAATAGTCAACACATTTGTATTAGCAGATGCAGTACATTATATTATCCATTTCCCAAGTTACGGTTATATTTCATGACTAGCAAATCATGGACTATATACAAATTACATTTAGTTGTAGCATGACTGACAAAGCAGCAAAAATTGCTCAGACCAGTTGAATCAACCCGTGGTTGACTCTTGGATGATTAGCTCTTGACATTGAGTTTTGTGAGAATTATTAGAAATTATTATGCTACCCTCATATAATAGATAGAATGAGAGAAAGTAAAACTGTTTGGAAATCATAATTTAGATAAGAGTAGTTTGTGTGTGTTCGGGCATCTGTTAATGTGCTTTGAGCCCTAAGGTAAGAAGATTTGTGGGACATTTAAAATACAGACTTTTTTCAAATAGCTTTCTATTGTATCTCTTAAATTTTGCACTAAGCAATTTTTTTTACTTTAAATATTGGAAATCACAGTGCTTCTGAAATATGTTGGGTCACATAACCTCTTGTAAGTTGTGTTTGTTAGAATAGTTTCGTTTCTGTGAGGTACAGTATAGAATAAAGGTGTTGTATATAACCTGAGCATGTATATATTTTATTAAGCCCTTGCATTTGACAGAAAGGAATAAGTTACAGATATCAAACACAATTTATTAAAGACTATTTACAGTCCCAGTACAGTTGAGGGTGGCCATGAGACATAATTCTGCTCAAGAAGTTAGAAGGGATACTTTTCTTTGTGCAATTTATGAAACAAGGAAGGTATTTTTAATTTAAAAAGAGGAAGGCAGATTCAGCTGGTACACACTTTTCTGCCCTTCTGGCCTCTTTTTAAATCTTGCTGTACTCATTTTTTCATGGAATACTGATAAGAAGCTATTTTGCAACTATGAAGAAACAAGCCTGAGAAAAACAATAAAGCATAAGATGGGGTAACTGTGCACCTCTCATGGCATATGCTTGAGCTGTCCTGCCCAGGACTTCCTAACAAGGACTTTTTGTGGTTTAGACTAATAGAGTTCTAACTGAGTCAAGCACATTGGTGTAGAGTTTTCTGATGTTTGCAGCCAAGTGCGATTCTAACAAATACACTTTCAATCATACCACATAGAGAACTGCCTCCTCCATCACTTACTCAATTTGTTGTAATGCCAAAGCCCGTGAGATAACCCAAACTTCTTCAGCAGAATGCCAAGGTCACATTGCTTAATGCTGACACCCATGCTGGAAATTATTTCTAAAGGGGAAGGATTCTAGAACTATCCTGAATGATTATTATGGAAACTTATTCAACATAGAAAATGCCATATGTGAACAAAATGATGCCCAAGGTGTTTTTTAATGTACTATTTAAATAATCACTTATAGCAAAGAATTCTCATCTGTATAATGTCTTTTTTCTTCTGATTTTATTTTTAGCATGCTTCAGAATGTACTGTCTGCCAGGAGAAGATAGAAGAAACCATATGTTGCCTCATAATGGTGCATGACAAAATATCATGAAACAGAACTAAAAAGAATTGGAAGAGGAACCCTGGCTAGTGTGGCTCAGTGGATTGAATGCCGGCCTGCAAACCAAAGGGTCACTGGCTCGATTCCCAGTCAGGGCACATGGCTGGGTTGTGGGCCAGGTCCCTGGTAGGGGGCACACAAGAGGCAACCACACATTGATGTTTCTCTCCCTCTCTTTCTCCCTCTCTAATAATAAATAAATAATTTATTTTAAAAAAAGAATTGGAAGAGGAATTTCTTGACCTGAATTTATTCTTTAGGTTATGGTTGACAGCATAACAAGAAATGACAGTAAAATATGACCTGCAAGAGAAAATGATCCACTATTATTTGCTGCTATGTGACATTATGCTATGAAATAATAATTCAGATAAAAATGGTAAGAAATTAAAATTTTAAAAACATGGTAGGAGGAATGTGTGTGGTAGATGAGAATTATTTCCAATGCTGAATTCTACCCAGGGCTAACAATGTTAATGACTAATTTGATGGAACCAGAGTTTTGTTATGTAGATGAACTCCTTGTATAAAATATACTGACAGTATTCAGCAAAATAATTTAATGCAGAAGGCTTAAAATAAAATATTAGTGTGATACAGTTTTATAATTATACTTTTTCCAAAAACAGAAAGACTATTCAGACAGGACAAATTAAGAAAGAGAAATGGAAATGTGTCTGAAGGATTAAATATGTCCACATTGGGTAAAAGCATCTCAAGGAATTTTAAGGACCAAAGTGCTGTATAATATTACTAAAATATGCTTGAATGGGCAGTATGGCTTAGACTTACAGTGTTGGTTAAAAAGAAACATTCAAATTAGTTATCAAATTAAGAAACTTAACAGATTTGAAAGAAGGCGTCGGTTTTAGCAGTTCGTTAAGGGGATGAGATTCATGTATTAGTTACATGGCTGGGAAATGAACTGAGTTGAATGCATTTTGTGACCTAAAGCAAATCTCTTGGCCTTGATTCCCTGGGCTGTAAAATAGCTGAGGAAGCTGGCAGTCCTTGCTCCATTGCTTGCCTCAATCCATGGGTAAGAAGTTCCCTCAATGTCAGTGCATAGAAGGTTAAAGAAGGGAGGACACTAAAAACAAACATTAATACACATACAATTGCATGTATAAGCCCTAGCTTTTACTGTTAAATGTATTAACAACCACTTGAAACTATGATTACCTTTGATTTATAATCAAGCACAGCTATTTAATTGCAAATATATATTTTCCTTTAGCAGTTTAAAGATGGAATTGAGCCAAAAAGTATTTCACTATACTTATGACATCTTTATACTTCTTTATAATGTTATTAAAATAGATGTCAGATTGTAGTAAATTATTTCTAGACACTGTTATGGTACCAAGCATATGATGTAACTGCATATCAACTTGAATGAAACATGTCTTAATCAGAAATAGAATCTCATTGATACTTGAAAATAAGTTAGTTCTTTCATGTCATGTGGGGTGGCACTGTTGGTGTGGGTTTTTGGTGGTGCTGTTATAAATGGTTACTGAATTGTATTAGTAGGAATGGCCACCCTTCAGAAAAGTTATGGTAAGTTCATTCCTTTCTTCCTCTTTATTTCCCCCCTTGTTTCTATTCACTATTCCCTCTTTTTTGCTACCTCTTCTTTCCTTTCACCATTCATTTACTTTTCCTTTCCCCCTCTTTCTCCGTGCTTGTATTGGGTTCTACCTCTCTTCCTTCATCCCTTCCTTCCTGTTGGGTTTTCATCTTTTCTCCTTCCTATCTTCATTTTCCTGTTTCCTCTTTCTGCTTGTTCTGACTTAATTCAGCCGTTCACCCTGTATCCTCCTCTTTTTTTTTCCCTTTTCTGTATACTGCTCGCTTCCATCTATTCATCCATCTATCCATCCTGTATGTTTTCCATCTTCTTTCTTAAAACAAACATGTATTGTATACTTACTATGTGCCAGATGGCATGCCCAATATTAGGATTTCTGAAATTAAGGACACATTATCTCCAACAAAAAAAGATCAATTTCAAACTTAGTAAAATTATATAGAGGTATGGAAAAATAGGTATAAATTAGAAAAAGAGGCTGTACACAATGTTTATTTCTATCCTCCATCCCTACTTTCAGAGGCACTTGTAGAAACTTAAGGCAGCCAATCAGCACCACCCTCAGCATGGTAACATGTTATCACAACTATTAAGAATAGTATGCGCTCTCTCTGTCTCTCTCTCTCTGCAGATCTCATTTCTTTCATTCAATAGCCCATCATAATATCATAAGAAAGTTTATTCTGAAGAGACCTTGGATTAGTCAAGCACTAGAGATCACCTACCTGGGATTCTCAAATTTTTCACATTGCCAAAAAAGCTTGTCTTCACAACTGGGTCTTGGTTCAGCTCCTGGAACTGATATCTGAGTCCTTGGAATAATCTGCCTGATATAAGTGCTTTTTTTTTTTTTTTGCCTCAGGCCTTGGACCATGCTGGATCTGTTTCATATCTGGGGGACAGGCAGGAGCTTGAGACTGAATAGCTGAGTCCAGTGACAGAGCACTGCATGCCTTTGTGACTGATCTTTAATACAAATCTTGGATACTGAGTCTCAAGTGAACTTGCCTGATTGGTGACATTTCATATGCTGACACATATGATTTCTGATAAAATGAAGCCTGTTCCCATGTCCATTGGCAGTGAACATCTGTAAATTTGCACCTGGTTCTCCTGGACTTCACCCATGTACCTCTTCCCTTTGTTGATTTTATTTTGTATCCTCTTACTGTAATAGACCATAATAATAAGTATAAAAAATTTTTGACTTGAGAGTCCTTCCAGTGAATCATGAAAAGGAAAGCCTTAAGGACCCTAAACACAACAAGAGATACTGATCCCCTTTGTATACTTTCTAGAGAACCCACTTTTATTAGAGTTATGCAACATGATACCATTGGGGGTAACTGGATGAAGGATCTCTCTGTTTTGTTTCTTACAATCACATGTGAATTCACATGCACGTTGATGTCAAAATTTTTTTGAACAACTCTTTGAACTGTGCTTTTAATAAGAGTACATTTTATTTTGTGATTTATACCTCAAAAAGGTTGATTTTAAAATTTCTGTGTTCTGACACAAGTATTCTAGGACCTAGGAGAACATGCTACTAACATCAATGGGAGCCTAAGACTAAACAAAGTTCTAAATAGCCTTATTACAAGGTCCTGGTCTTTGCCCTTCATATAATAGCCAGAAGCATTTATAAATTCCCTTGATGTTGGTTTTATCACTAAATTATCTTCTTATGCTTTTCCACTAGGATTACTGTTTCCCCAAGATGCTCTTCAATCCTTCCCACAAAGGCTTTTGTAGGGCAGCCCCATCATTTTGCCAGAAGTATTCAAATATTTGTGTGTAACTGTAAAACCAGTTACACACAAACTATAATCCCACCTTCAAAATAAAGATATATTTAATAACCCTACAAAATCAATTCAAAATATAATTATTGAATACTTATTTAATGCTAGTGCTGTATCAGGAATTGCAGAGGTTATCAAATTATTACAAAGCAAGATCCATAACTTTATGGACATTAGTGGCTCTGCTACTTGCCAGCTATGTGATCTTGGTTAAGTTTCTTAACCAATTCCAACGTTAGTTTTCTCAACTGTTAAACAGTGAAAATAAGAGTATTTCTGATAAGAATTAGATGAGTTTCAAAGTATTTTATAACAATGCAAAGGAAATGCCTTGGGCTACAGAAAAGGAGAGTAAAACAATTAGAGTAGTCATGGAATTATAAAGAGAGTGGGACTTGAGTAAACTGTGGAGAAAATAGGTGGAGGTAGAGGAAATATAAAACACTAATTATAAGGGAGGATATTCGGCATGGGTCTATAGGTTATAGTGGGAAATGAGAAAGAGTAGATGAAGGGCATAATTATAGAGAGCTTTGCATAATAAATAGAACTTACATTTTTATCCAAAAGTGGTGCAAGGCTATTAAATGTTTCTACTATGGACACAATAAAAGGTGATGTTTCAAAGAATATAAATGTGATATTAATCATTTGGATGATTTTTACTTATAATAGACTGAAAACAGAGAAACAATTTAGGACTTGGATGCTTCAGAAATGAAGTGATAGAAGTCTGAAATCTTAAAGTTTGCACCAAAAATAGAATGAAGGAAATTTAACTAAATATACCATTTTATTATAATAATTTAACCCAACACATTATTTATGGTAATAATAAGATCTGTGTGATTTTTCTTTAATAAAAAGAATATATGTTGATTTAATGGTTAATCAATAGTCCATAACTGTTATACATTTTATTATTTTCTCTCATTTAGAATTTAGTGTTTCCTTTTCAACAGATTGATCCTCATTATTAGTGGCAATACATTATGCACTATGAAATTTTTACTAAACTTGTTATACAATGATCTTCAGACTACTCATTCATTCAATCAATAACTGGATCTATATGTTGCAAATTGCATTAGGTATGGAAAACATATAATTTTTATTTATAAGAAATGTTTCATAAGTTGTAAAACTCAAATTTCTCCTATTTTTATTTTCATTTCTACAACTGGAAAAAATACACCACGATTCAAACACAGAACACTTCCATCACTCTGAAGAGTTCCCTGTGAACCCTCTGCAGTCAGTCCTTTTCTTCACTCTACACTTTCACAACCACTCATCTGTTTTTATTAGTGTAGTTTTTAAAGGAATTATATTTAAATACAATTACACAGTTTGTATTTTTTTGCGACTGGCTTCTTTCATTTAGCATATATAATGCTTTAGAAATTCATGCATATTATGAGTGTATCAGTATAGATTGTTCCATTGTATTCCTGAATGGTAGCATTCATTTGTGTAAGTAAACCTTTTTTTCCATTTAGTAATTTTTGGATGTTTGAGGATACTGAATAAACATGCTATGAACATCTACATACAAGACTTGGATTGATGTTCGATCATATGATAAAATATACACTTTATTTTATATAAAGTCTCTGTAAGAAACATTTTAACAACAGAGGCTGTACCATGTTTTATTGCTATCAGCAACATATGAGAATTTCAGCTGTTCTACATCATTATCAACCCTTGGTATTATTGTACAACACTTCTTTTCAAATTCTAGCCATTCAATTTTGGGTGAAATGGTAGTGTTTTTTGGTTTTGATCCTTATTTAGCTAATAATTAGTAGTTTTAGCCATATTTTCAAGTGCTTATTGTCATCTTTACATCTCCTTTAGCATGATGTTTCCTCAAATATATTTCCTATTTTTATTGATTCTGTCTTGTTATCATCAAATATTAGGAAGGCTTTATGTAATCTGGATACAGGTAGATTATTGGATATATGTTGTTCAGCTTTCCCAAATCTTTGGCTTGCCTTTTCATTTTCTTGACAGAATAAATATTTGGTTTTTAATTTTGTTTAATTCCAATTTATCATTTTAAAAATAATGTGACTTTTCCCCTATTTAAGAAATCTTTGCATAAGCCGAAATTATTAAGATTTCTTTCTATGTTTTATCTAGAAATTGTATATGTTTACCTTTTATACTTAGGTCTATAAGCTATTTTGAGTTAATTTATGTATATGGCATGACACAATTTTCCATACAGCTTCCAATTATTATAGCAGCAATTATTTAAAAGACTGCCCTTTCTACAATGAATTATCTAGACCTATTTGTTGAAAATCAATTAGTCTTGGAGTGAGACTCTTTGGATCCATCTTGTTTGGGACTCTCCATGCTTCCTGGACTTGCATGTCTATTTCCTTCACCAAGATAGAGAAGTTTTCATTCATTATTTTTTCAAATAGGTTTCCAATTTTGTGCTCTTTGTCTTCTCCATCCTGCACCCCTATGATGAGAATGTTAGAATGCTTAAAGTTGTCCCAGAGACTCCTTATGCTAGCCTCATTTTTTAAATTTTTTTCCTTCTTGCTGTTCTGATTAGGTGTTTTTTCCTTAAGCTCCAAATCACAGATTTTATTCTCAGCTTCACCCACTCTACTATTGATTTCTATAAATTGTTCTTTATTTCAATTACTGTATCCTTCATTTCTGCCTGGATCTTTTTTATATTGTTCAGGTCTTTATCAAGTTACTTGAGGATCCTCATAACTAGTGTTTTGAACTCTACATCTGATAGATTGTTTTTCTCCATTTTGTTTAGTTTTTTTTTTTCCTGGAGTTTTGTTCTATTCTTTCATTTGGATCATATTTCTTTGTCTCCTCATTTTTGCAGCCTCCTTGTGTTTGTTTTTATGTATTAGGTAGAGCTGCTATGTCTCCCAGACTTGACAGAGTGGCTTAATGTAGTAGGTGCCTTGTAGGGTCCAGTGTCACAGCCTCCACTATTACCTAAGCTGTATGGGGATGTAAAGTATAGCATAGGGTGTAGAGTAGCCAAAAACATATATGCATAGCCCATGGACATGGTCAATGGTGTGGGGACTGCCTGAGGGAGTGGGGGGCTGAGTGGTGGGAGACATAGGGAAAATTTGGGACAACTGTAATAGCATAAATGATAAAATATAATTAAAAAAAGAAATTCAATTAGTCATAAATGTTTGGGTCTATTTCTGAACCTTTCCTTTAGTTTTATTGATCTATGTCTCTATTTTTATACAATGCCACACTGTCTATGTTAATGTATACTGAGTATTAAAATCAGATAATGTAAGTCCTCCCACTTAGTCCTTTACTTCAGAATTGTTTTGGCTATTGTAGGTATTAAGAGTTACATATAAATTTTAGAATTGGCTTGTTAATTTGTAAAAACTCTATTATGATTTCTATTGTAAGTGTATCAAACCTATAGCTCAATTTAAGGAGAACTAGCATTTAAACAGTGTTACTTCTTTAGATCTATAAATATTGCATATCTTTCCACTTATCTGTCTTTTTCAATTTCTTTCAGAAATGCTAATAATTTTTAGTGTGTAAGTTTTATTGATGATTTTTAACTGTATCCATATATGTATTCCATAATCTTTAAACTGTTTAAATTGTTTTGTATTTTAATTTGAATTATCAAAGTCACTGCTAGCATATAAAATACAATTTATTTTTAAATTTTTGCTTCTATATTATAAGCTTTCTAAACCCAATGATTACTTCTAAAGCTACTTTGTGAATTACTTAGGATGCCCTGAGCAAATAATCATAAAGTCTGTGAGTACAGATAATTTTACTTCTTCCTTTACAGCTTGAATGTTTTTATTTATTATTCCTGCCATTTTGCAGTGACCACAATTTTGTGAAATGCTGAATGAAAGCCGCCAGTGAACATCTTTCCTGGACCCTGATCTTAGGGTTGGGGATAATTTAGTTTGTCACCATTAGGTATGATATTGGAGAGAGGCTTTTATCAATGCCTTTTGTCACATTGAGGAAATTCCCTGGTGTTCCTAACTTAAAGAGTTTTTTAAATGTTAAATTGATATCTAATACTGTCAATTCTTTTACATAAATTAAAATCACTTATTTTTATGTCAATATGATGAATTACATTGATTTTTAAGTAACAAATGAAGTAATAAGTAAAAATTTAAGTAACAAATTCAGTTTTCTAAAATTTGAGTTGGGGGATATTTGCATTTATGTTCATAAAAGGTTTCTTGTAATTTCTTTATCTGGTCATATTATTTGATTGCTCTTCTCATGCTTTAGAACATTTTTCTTCTTTTCTTTCTGTATCAGAAAAATTTTCTCCTTTCCTTTCTTTCAGTTATTTTAGAATTAGTGTTATTCTTCCAATAACTATTTAGTATAATTCACCAATGAGGCCATCTGAAACTGCAGTTTTCTTTTAAGGTAAGTTTTAACTACCAATTTCATTTTTCTTTAAGAATAATAGAGTTAATCAGGTTACCTATTTTTGAGGTTTTTTACCTTAATATATGTCATTCAAGAATATATGTATTTCACCTAATTTGGCACGCTTGTAGACATAACATTTTTTTATAATTTATAAAATCAGTTTTAAATGTCTATAGGATCTAAAGCATTATTTGCTTTTTTATTCCAGACATTGATAGTTTCCTTTTATTCCTGATTAATTTAGCTAGAAGTTTGTCAATTTTATTGATCTTTTCAATGATCCAGTTATTATTCTCATTGATTTTCCTCCATAGTTTTTCTACTTTGTGTACAATTTGTATGTCTTTCATTTTGGTGTTTAGTCTCCGAAGTGAGAAGCTTAAATTATTAATTTGATACCTTTCTTGAAAATAATGAACACTTAATTTAATAAATTTCCCCTTCTGTTCTGCCTCAGCTGTATTTCACATACTTAGATATGCCATTTGTCTTTTTTCAATCAATTTAAATTATCTTCTATGTTTACTTCTGTTTTCTTCTTGACTGTTTTAGTCAGGGTACTACCAGAAGAAGATAGATAGATAGATAGATAGATAGATAGATAGATAGATAGATAGACAGATATAGATATATAGGGAGACAGATAGATGGATAGCAAGGAAAAGGAATTAGCTTGTGTGATTGTGATGTGTGGCTAGGCAATTCCTGAATAATTTCTACATCTATAGGGAAGGCCATCAGGAAGGGTGAGTGGGAACTCTTGAGCACAAGCTAATGCTATAGTCCATAGGTAGAATCTTTCTCCTTTAGGGAAGCTTCAGTTTTGCCTTTAGAGCCTTTTAACTGATTGAATAAGGCCAACTCTTATTATACAAGATAGTCTTTCTTACATAAGCTAACTACAGATTTAGTTACACCTATAAAATATGTTTGTAGTGACAACTCAATGTTTTGTTAATAACCAGCAACTATATAGCCTACCCATGTAGACATGTAAACTGACCATCACATTGGTCTGACAGTAATAAAGTAGTAAATTTTAAAACTTCTAATTATTGGGGAATTTTTATATATCTTTCTTTTGGCATTCTGGTTTAATTTTATTTAGTCAGAGAACATACTTTGTATAATTTAAATATTTTTACATTTATAGAGAGTATCTTAGTAATTGTTTGTTTTGGTGATTGTTGCATGAATGTTTTCTGGTATAATGTTCAATAAATGTCAAATAGCTTATATTAGTTGATAAGATTGTTCAATTCTTCTAGGGCCTTACTAAAGTTTTGTCTGTCTTTTATTGAAAGAGTATACTAAAATTTGAAACTAATATATGGAAGTTTCTTTTATTAAAGATTTAACAAACTTTCATATATGGAAATATTAAAATTATATATAAAATATATTGAAATTACTTATATATAATAAAATTATATATGTGAAAAAATATATATATTCTCTCTGGAAAAAGTTCAGACATTGTTAATATAACAAGAACAGTGTGGGCAACATTGATGTAGTTTGTCAGCAAAGGAGAGTGGAGTGAAATGTACATGCATGAACAATGGTGACTTCACTGTACTAGTTGGGGGGCTGGTAGAGGCTGTTGAGTAAGCAATATACTGTGAGGACATCCCAGTCATGGGGCCATGACTGAGTGAGTAGAGCAAAGAATCTGCATCAAATTTTGCATTATGCTTGAACATTCCTCCTTGGAAACTATTCGGATGATTCAGAAGGCCACATCTATGGGCAACTGGTGATTGACAGTTTCCTCACAACAATGCAACTGCTCATGCATCATTTCTCATGCAGAGATTTTTGTGAAACATCAAATCACCCAGGTGACTCAGCCCTGGTATAGCCCAGATTTGGTGCTTTGTGATTTCTGGCTTTTCTGAAAACTAAAAACACTTTTGAAAGGGAAGAGAGTTCAGGGCGTTATTGATGAGATTTAGAAAAATACAGTGGGGCAACTGATGGAGATTCCAATTAAGGATTTTGGAGAGTATTTTGAATAGTAAAAGAGATGCTGAGAGAACTGTGCGAGGTCCCAAGGTATCTACTTTGAAAGAGATTGAGGCATTGTTGTCCTATGTACAATATTTCTTATACTTCTTCAATAAATGTCTTTATTTTTCATATTGCATGGCTGGATACTTTCTGGGCAGAACTTGTATATAGTATGATACTGTATATATGGAAATTTCTTTTTCATAAACTTAGTGGTAACTACATATAAAACCCAAAACCAAGATACATAGCTTAAAAAAGAGGTAATCCGAGGAAATAAATGTAGAATATCACAAAAAAAAACCATAATACATAGAAATATAATGGAAAAGAACCAATGGAGGCACAGGGTAACCAGAAAACAAAATATAAAATAACCATAGAAAATCCTTATATATCAATAATTGCCCTAAGTATAAATGGACTGAATTCACCAAAAAAGAGGCACAGAGTAGCAGATTGGATCAAAAAACAAAACACAAGTATATGTTGCCTTTAAGAGACACATCTAAACTGAAAAAAAAGTGAGACTCAAAGTAAAAGGGTGGAAAATGCTTCTGCAAAAACAAAAATCCACAGAAAAGCAGGTGTAGACATACTTATATCAGATAAAATAAATTTCAAGGTAACAGAGGTAACCAGAAACAAAGATGGACACTTTATAATGATAAAGAGGACACTACATCAAGAAAACATAATACTTCTTGATATATAGGGTCTGGCACAAATAATGCCCTTTTTATTATAAAATCTTTTATTACAAAATCATAAGCATGTAATTCTACAACATAAAAAATTCAAGCACACCATATGACATTTTAGCACACCATATGACATTTTAGGTGAAATGTTTAAAACTATAAATTATTACATCTATATCGACACCCTAGCAACCACACTGAAACAAGTGTTACTTTTGCCAGACCCTGTGTGTGTAACCAATCAGGGAACATCAAAATATATAATGGAACTACTAACAGAACTAAAGGGAGAAACTGACAAAAATACAATTATAGTTGGGGACCTTAATACTTCATTGGCAGCTCCAGATAGATCATCCAAACAGAAAATCAATAAAGAAGTTTTGGTCTTAAATTATACATTAGATCAACTGGACATAATTGATATTTATAAAGCCTTTCATATAAGAACTTCAGATTGCACATTGTTCTCCGGTGCACATGGAATATCCACAAGATAGACCATATATTGGGTCACAAATCTAGCCTTAACAAATTCATAATATTGAAATGCATCAAGCATATTGCCTGACCACAATGCTTTGAAATTAGAAATCAACTGCAGAAAGGAAGTAAAGAATATGACAATGATGTGGAGATTAAACAACATACTACAAAAATGATGGGATCAAAGAAGAAATAAAATGTGAAATCAAAAGATATATGGAGGCAAATGAGAATGACAATATGACATATCAAATCTTCTGAGATTCAGTGAAAGCAGTAATAAGAGGAAAGTTTATATCATTACAGGCATATCTCAAGAAACCAGATAAATCCAAGTAAATAATCTAACAATACATTGTAAAGAACTAGAAAAAGAAGGATAAAAGCAACCCAAAGTCATTAAGATAAAGAAAATAATAAAAATTGCAACATAATTGAATGAAATAGAGGACAAAAAGACTATATAAAAATTAATACAACAAAGAGCTGGTTCTTCAAAAAATAATAAAGCTGACAAACCCCTGCTAAAAACAGAAAAGAATCATAAACAAAATTAGAAATGAAAGAAGAGAAATTATCCCAGATATCACAGATGTACAAAGTGTCATACCAGAATACTATGACAAATTATATGCTACCAAATTTAATAACAAAGAAGACATGGATAAATTCTTATATGTAACCTTCCTAGACTGAATCATGAAGAATTGTAAAATCTAAATAGATCAATCAATAGTGAGAAAATTGAAACAATCATAAAAATTTTCCCCCAAAATAAAAGTCTAAGATAATATGGTTTCATTGGTGAATTCTGCCAAACATTCAAAGAAGATTTGATAACTATCCTTCTCAAACTACTTCAGAAAATTGAAGAGAAGTCAATACTTCTTAACACATTTTATGAAACCAACATAACTCTGAATCCAAAACTTGGCAGAGATAACACACACACACACACACACACACACACACAAAACTATAGAATGATAACTCTGATAAATACAGATGCAGAAATCCTAATCAAAACACTGGCAAATTGAATGCAATAATATATTTGAAAAATAACACATCATAATCAAGTGGGGTTCATTCCAGGTGCACAAAGATGGTTCAACATATGCAAATTGATTGATATAACATACCACATTAATAAAACAAAATATAAAAATCATATAATCTTATCAATAGATGCAGATAAAGCATTTGATAAGGTACAACATCCATTTATGATTTATAAAATGGGTATAGAATGAAAATACTTCAATACAATAAAGGCCGTATATGACAAACCCTCAGCCAATATTATAACCAATGGTGAAAAACTGAAAGCTTCTCTTTTAAAATTAAGAACAAGACAAGGATGTCTACTCTCACCACTCTTATTCAACATAGTTTTGGAAGTCCTGGCCAGAGCAATCAGGCAAGAAAAAGAAATAAAGTCACCTAAGTTGAAAAGAAAGAAGTAAAAATGTCACTTTTTTACAGATGATCTTATTCTGTATATAGGAAACCCTAAAGGCTTCACCAAAAAACTATTAAAACAATAAACAAATACAATAAATTTACGAGATACAGAAATCAATGTACAAAAATCCACTGCTTTCCTATAAACAATGAAATGTTAGAAAAACAAATGAAAAAAATTATTTTTCAATTGCAACCAGAACAATGAAATGCCTAAGAATAAACTTAACAAAGGATGTGAAGGACCTATATACTGAAAACTACAAAGCATTATTAAAAGACATTGGAAAATATACAATAAAATGAAAAGATATTCCATGTTCTTGGATTGGAAAAATCACCATAGTTAAAGTGGCAAGATTACCAAAAGCAATACACAGATTTCATGCAATCTCCATTAAAAATCTTGATGTCATTTTAAAAAAAATTGAGCCCCCACAAATATCAGATTTGTATAGAACCACAAAAGATCCTGGATAGACCAAATAATCTTGAGAAAAAAGAATAAAACTGAAGGTATCATACTACCAGACTTCAAGTTAAACTACAGAGCTACAATAACTATGACAGCATGGTATTGACAGAAATAAAGACAAAAACATATGGAATAGAACTGAGAGGCCAGAAATAAAACCACATGTATATAAGAAAATAATTTTTGACAAAGGAGCTAAAGCACACAATGGATTAAAGAAAGTCTTTTCATAACTGTGCTAAGAAAATTGGAAAGCCATTTACAAGAGAATGAAACTAAATTACAGTTTGTCTCCACATACAAAAATCAATTCAAATGATCAAAGACCTGAATATAAGATGTGAAACAAAAAATTACATAGAAGAAAACATAGGTATGGAACTTGTGGGCCTTGGACATACAGAACATTTTATGAATTTGACCTTAAAGGCAAGGGTGGTAAAGGTGAAATTAAATGAATGGGACTATATCAAATAAAAGACCTTCTGGACAATAAAAGGAACAAACAACAAAACAAATAGCAACTATATGGGAAATGATATTCTCAAACAACAGCTCCAACAAGGAGTTAATATCCAAAATATATAAAAACTCATACAACTCAACACCAAACAAACAATCCAATTAAAAAATGAGCAGAGAACCTGAACATATACTTCTCTCTCCCAAGAAGACATGCAATAGCCCACAGACACATGAAAAGATGTTCAACTTTAGTAGCTATTAGAGAAATGCAGATCAAAACTACAATGGGATATCACCCCCTACCTGTTAGAATGGTTATTATTAGCAATACAGGTAATAACAAGTGTTGGAAAGGTAGTGGAGAAAAGGAACCCTCATTCACTGCTGGTGGGAATGTAAACTGGTGCAGCCACTGTGGAAATCACTATGGTGGTTCCTAAAAAAGTAAGAATAGAGTTACCACACGACCCAGCTACCCTCTTCTAGTTATCTATGCAAATTCCTGAAAACATTTATTCGCAAAGATATATGCACTCCAATTGCAGCATTATTTGTGGTGGTCAAGATGTGAAAGCAGCCAAAGAGTCCTTCATAGAGGACCGGGTAAAGAAGATGTGATACATATAAACTGTAATACTACTCAACCATAACAAAAGATGAAACACTGCCATTTGCAACAACATGGATGGACCTTGACAATATCATGCTACATGAAATAAGTCAGTCAGGAAAATCTAAAAACCATGTGATTTTACTTGTATGTGGGATACAAAACTGAAACTCATGGACACAGGCAACAGTATGGTAGTTACCAGAGGGAAGGAGGAAGGGGTAGTAAAGGTTAAAGGGGGCCAAATATATGGTAATAGAAGATGATGTGATTTGGGTGCTGGGCACATAATACAATATACACATTATGTATCATAGGAATATACACTCGACACCTATATGAACCTATTAACTATTGTTAACCTAATAAATTAAATTAAAAAATTTCAAAATATAATAATAGACTTATTTCTCTGTTTCCTTTTATAAAATTTTTATTTAAAAAACTACATAAATATTTAAATATTTTATTTAAAATTTTGTAATAATTTTAGTGATTTATAATTTACATACCATAAGATTCATCTTTTTAAAAGTATACAACTTAGTGTGTTTCATTAGTATATCCACAGTTGTTTAACTATTACCACAGTCTAATTTTAGTATATGTTCATCACTCCAAAAATATACCTTATACCTAGTAGACAGTACTCCCCATTTCTTCCTCTACTAGCTCCTGCAACCACTAATCTAGTTCATGATTCCAGGGATTTGCCTCTTTTAGAAATGCCAAATAAATGGAATCATGCATTTGTGGCTCATGTGCGTAGCCTCTTGCACTCACCATAATGGCTGCAGCGGCAATCAGGTTGTAGCATATGCAAGTATTTCACTCTTTTTTATGGCCTAATAGTGTCCACTGTATGAATATACCACTCCTGCTAGTTAATGATTTTATATAATAAAACTCATTATAAGTGCATACATACTTAAGATACTTCATTCTGTTAATGAATTAATGTATCTGTCTTTATCAACCATCTCTCACTATCCCTTGTACTAGTTGTTGCTCTGAAATTCACTTTACCCTTAATATAGTAATTTTCAGTTTTTATATAGAGTCTGCATGCTACATCCTTTTCCATTCATTGATATTAAACCTCTTTCCATGTTTATATTTAAAGTGGAGTTTTTATAGACGATAGTTACTCTTCTTTCAGGTTGACAAACTCTTCCTTTCAGAAGGGATGTTTAGATTCATTACATTTAATATAATTATATTGTATGATTATGTTAAATCTGTCACACAGCTATTTTTTGATCCCATCTATTCTTAGTTTCTTTTTTCCTCTCTTTTTGCACTAGTTTGAAGTATTTGTTGATTCTATTTTGTCTCTGCTCTTGGTCAATTAGCAATATATCTTTGTTGTTTTTTAGTGGGTATTACAGAGTATATATGTCTCTCCCTCTCTCTACATATATATATATTTATTATGTAAAATACATACTTACATAAATATATAAAGTATATATAGAGAGAAACTTTAGCTTATTTCTTAGTTTCTTTTTTCCTCTCTTTTTGCACTAGTTTGAAGTATTTGTTGATTCTATTTTGTCTCTGCTCTTGGTCAATTAGCAATATATCTTTGTTGTTTTTTAGTGGGTATTACAGGGTATATATGTCTCTCCCTCTCTCTACATATATATATATTTATTATGTAAAATACATACTTACATAAATATATAAAGTATATATAGAGAGAAACTTTAGCTTATTACAATCTAAGTTCAAATAATATATCATCTCACAAGTAGTATAAGAAACTTGTAGCAGTATACATGTGTTTCTTCCCTCTTGTCTTTTGTTTGGTTGTTTTAATATTTGCATTGATATTGTTGTAAGCCCTGCAATTGATTATTATTGGTTTTACTTTAAGTATTCAACTGTCATTTTTAAATGTATAAAAATTGTGGGGAAAGCCTTGCATTTTTCTTACAGATTTACCATTTCTAGTAATTGTCATGACATTGCTTCAATGCAATTTTCCTTCTGATATAATTTTTCTCTTTCTGAAAGTTTTTCTTTAACAGTACTTATCTTACTACATATCTATTGATAATGAATTCTCTTGGTTCTGCTTGGCTGAAAAAGTTTTTATTTTGACTTAATTTATTATAGATGATTTTCACTAGATAGTAAATTTATGGTCAGCCTTTTGTTTTATTTTTCTACTTGCTGTTGTTTTCATTAAGTACTTGAGAGGTGTTGCTGCACTATTTATTTACTAGCATAGATTCTGAGGAAAAGTCTCCATTATATGAAATTTGACATTTTTTCCTATCATTGTTTTTAAGGTTTAAAAATACCTCTTTCACAAGTTATCAATTTCATTATAATGTGTGTCTTGGTGTGTTTTTCTCTTTCTTCTCTTTTGTTGAACTTTGTGTATCT
This sequence comes from Anoura caudifer, assembly GCA_004027475.1. Taxonomy (NCBI): domain Eukaryota; kingdom Metazoa; phylum Chordata; class Mammalia; order Chiroptera; family Phyllostomidae; genus Anoura; species Anoura caudifer. The sequence goes on along the minus strand of PVKU01005523.1, from coordinate 55,917 downwards.
CCAGGTTCAAATATTTTAAAAATCAGATTTAGAATATATTGAGTAATTTTTCAAATGGTTTTCTTATTCTTACTCCTCTCATCCTTTCTCTAATTATATGCATATTAGATGAGATGGCATTGTCTTACAGCTAAAAACACTGTTTTTTCATTTAGCCAGTTTTTTCTCCACATTTTATTTGGAGAGTTTTTATTGTGATGTCCTCAATTTCACTGATTTTTTTGGTAAAGTTTAATTTTTCTTAATCTCATGCAAAGCATTTTTTTCATGTTTAATGTTATATTTACATATCTACGTGTGATGTGGATCTCTGCAATATCTTCCATGTCTTTCTTCAACAGCCTCATGTTTTCCTTTACTCTTTAGGACAGAGGTAGTGTATTTATAATAATTGCATAATATCATTTTTTGCTAATTCAATCATCTATATCCTTTCTGGTTCTTTTTTAAATAGTTTGTTTCTTTTTAGAGAGAGGGGAAAAGAGGAAGAAAGAGAGGGAGAGAAACATCAATGTGTGGTTGCCTCTCCTATGCCCCCTACTAGGGACCTGGCCTGCAACCCAGGCATGCACCCTTACTGGGAATTGGCAGTGGGATCCAGAGGTTTGCTGGCCTCCCAGATGCATTTCTTGGCCCAAGGAAAACTGCCTGCAGAATAGGGGGAAGCCAGATTCACGGGCCGGTGACGAGAAATCAGGTAAGACAACCCTGTCAGCATGCAAGTGGGCGAGTGTCACAACACAAACTCTGGCAGGTCATGGACATTCAAATAACAGCTACAATCTAAGCATTCTATATTTGGAAAGTTAGTAAATAAATAATATTAACATTAATATGTAGGATTTAACAAATTTAGATTAAAGTTGTACTGGTGGTGTGTGTTTGGGACAGAAGAAGTATGGTATAGAATGGAATAGGTGAATCATACTTGTACTCGTTAGTTTGAGTGATTTGGACTAATGCCAGTGATTGTTACTAATGTTTTAACATAGGCATGCCTCATTATAAAATTGAATATTTCTTTAAAAAATTTAGATGCTTTTCTGATAACATACTGTACTTGTTAGTTTTAACACAAATGGCTATTATTCACTGCTCTTGAGATACTTTTGTGATAATATTTCTACATGGTTTTTTATCCAAATGGTTAATATGTGACTCATCACATTGATAGTGTGTGAAGCTCACTTAAGAATGAGTTTGTTTTTCTGTAAAGAATAAGATCTTTGCAGATACTTCCCTATAATGTGTCACCTATTCTTACAGAAAATAATCTGTTTATATGTGTATTGTTGATATATTCATCAATAATTGAAATGCAGAATAGCTAGCTTTCTTATAATCTATAAAAGAGATCTGATTTCTTATAATCTAGGAAACCTATGCTTGCTAAAATTAAACACACACACACATATTCTAGGTGAAGATTTGGTATAGTGCATTGGTAAGGTTATTTTAGAAGATGATTTCTTTACTCAGTTCATAAGTAATTTAGCACAGAGTTCCAAAAATGAGCCAGCTATTATATCTTATAACTTTTTAGGAGACTAAGATAGTGAATAAATTTTCTTTTATATCAGTAGATCTTAAAATTATTTCTTAGTTGACAAATGCACTCATTATTATCCAGATGAATTATTTGTTGTAGTCAAGTTAACCCTAACTTGACTGGTTTTTGCAATATAGAACTATATATATTTTTTCCTAGAATTACACTGTATGGTATTGCTTCTTTTCTGGAAGAAATTTGATTTTGCTAGTTTAAAAATTGTAACTTTATCTTCGGACAGACTTATTCTGCCATAAACTTCCATAATATTTAAACAAATCTATATACTAAGAAGCAGCTTTTTTCCTAAACAAATAATTTGGAAGCTGTCATTTGAGCTTTTATATCCGTTCATGATGGAGTAGTGGAATCAAAATTTAATGCTTCATGTTTAACAACTATATAATTGGGAAAAATATGGAAAGCAACGGTTTTCAGATATTAAACAAGAAAAAGTATAGGAACCTATTTCCCTTCCCCTCAAAAAAACAAACAAACAAACAAAAAAACAAACAAGCTGAGCTCTATGACTGTACCAATGCACCAGCTAAACAGAATTTTCAGACCAAGGTGCACAGACTGGGAAGACAAACAGAGCTCAGTGGACTGAATTGAGGAGATAAAGTTTGGAGTTTAGGGAAATTAAGGCAGCTTGACTTTATGGAGCAGAATCATGGGAAGTAGGGCTTTGCACAAAAGTAAGGTTCAGATAGCTTCATAGCATTCAACCCAAGTCTTTGTCTGAGTACTGTTTTGTTCAAGTGTGTAAGAAAGCCACCTAACACCAGAGGGAAAAAAATAAGGAAATTATTTGGTAGAACAAGTGTTTGGTACCAACACTTACACAGGAATGGAAATAGTTAACTATGACACCATCTAAGGTGAAAAATTCTCTAACTCACGGAACACTGTTTAGACACTTCAGAGAGTTATTGCACTAACAGGGGCAAAATTAGACCTTAAGCAAAGTGTGAGCCACAAAGCTCAGAAGTTAAGTCTCAAAAGGATTAGACTGATATTCTAATTATTTCCCAGAACACACGCATCTATATGTAAAGCAATACGATAAAATCCTGCACATAAGACACAAAACTAATGACCAGCAGCCAAACAAACATTACAGGCATGCAAAAAGTGTGAGAAAAAAATATCAGGAGAAAGAACCAGAGCCCTGGCTGGTGTGTCTCAGTGGATTCAGCACTGGCCTGTGAACCGAAGAGTCGCAGGTTGAATTCCCAGTCAGGGCACATGCCTGGGTTGCAGGCCAGCTCTTCAGTGGGGGATGTGCAAGAGGCAACCACACATCGATGCTTCTCTCCCTTTCTTTCTCCCTCCCTTCACCTCTTTCTAAAAATAAATAAATAAAATCTTTAAAAAATAAATAGAATAGTCTCCTTAATGCTGCATTGTAGTCGTCAAATCATTAAACTAATTTTATCAAATTAAGAAAACTTCACATTGATTCATTGATTTATATTCTGTAAAATTACAAAAGTTTTAAACAAATTATTTGATTATTTGATATTAGAAAATTTTCATTCCCATTCAATATAAGAATGTCACTTAAATAGCCCATAATGGTTACTCCTATTTCCTTAAAGATTCAAACAATAATTAATGTACAATATTTAAATAATTCCTAATGTAGAGTTCTTGAGTAGGCTTCCATTAATTCTGTGGGTTTACATATAAAATTTTGTGTGTATGAAATTTATGGAGTACTTGCTATATGGTAGGCATTGGTAAAAACTTTGTAATGTACCACAAATACTAAGCTATTAATACTTAATTTTAAAGTAACAGAGATAATTAAGTAATTTTAAGAATGTGTCTGAATCTATACTAATCTTTGCTCATAAGTAGATTGTGGTGAGTATTAAACTGCACACTTGATAGATTCCAACATTTGAATCTCTGCACTTTGTTCAATATTTGGAATTCTAAAAATAAAGATCCTAAAATACTAAACCTGTATGATACCTGGCATCAACACAAAATGTAAAGTTTGCTTTTGTAGAGAGGAAGGGTGATCTTTCAGCCAGCAAACAGCCATGATTACCATCCTCTGGTTTTATTCTATTATGGGCTGAATATAGATTGATGTACTTGTCTCCACTGTTCCAATGTATAATGCATGAACACAATTACTAATGTAATTTAGAAACAGGATGCCTTTAATCTTCTACTCGGATCAATCAATTATAATACATAGGTTATATACTGTCCTATGATCTTACACTAAAACCTAAATAGAACTAATCTTAGAAATAAATGAGGTTGAGGAAGATGTGAAGCACACAGAGAATGCTCATATGAACACAGACAATGGAACTTTAACCATCACGTATTTAATTTCTCAGGACAAACAAGCAGAGAGTACTCTAAAGGTTGTAGAGAAAGAATACTTCATGGAGCAAAATGTCACTTTTCCTTTGAATAAATCATTTTTCTACCCTTCAAGTGAAATTCAAGTGTTTTCAGACCCAATAAATTGTGAAAGTTAATATCAGACTCATAACAGGAGATATAATGCATGGTTACCCTTTACATGTTAATGCATCTTGTTTTATGGCAAATAAATATTGTGCTTCAAACAGCATATGAAATGCCTATTTCCTTTAAAACAATATTCATTTACCTAATTTACATGTGATTTGATAAAAATTATTTTTCATATGACTTTGAAATAACGTACTGTTGTGCATTTTTAGTGCACATGAAAGCTTAATTACAATTTACACAATATGTGGTTTGTTCACTTTACTCTGAAGTTTTGATGCATTTTGGGGGAAATGTATTTGAGCTTGGATTTACCTAAGAATCTAAATAGAAAAGAAAGATGCTTTAGAAATTGGATGCAAGTAGCACTCTGTGTTGTTGTGGGTATGCAGTGAAGACAAGTAGTATATGCGAATATATCGGGGCCACTTGCCTGAGTTTGCAGTCCTGTTGTCTCTTGCTGTTGTAGGCAGAGCTGTTGCTAACGGCATAGTCAGAGTCAGCACCATGGATAGCCTCCTTCATACATTTAGCACCTGGGAGAACTGTGTCGTTTCACAAGCCCAGCTGCAGCTAGAACCGAATGACAGAATCATCTACTTATACCAACAAGGGGGAGTAAATATACTGGAGAAGCGTGTTTTTTAATATTCCAAAGGAGGGAACTGTACAGGTTCAGGAAACCTAAAGCTACTATAAGTGTCTGAGGGTTATCATATAATGCTTATTTTTAAGTAAAGCTAATTAACTGGAAAAGTCAACATTCCCAGGCAATGTGTCACCTTTCTGATTCATTTTCATTATTACTCTGATATGAAAGAGTAAGAATTGTTTAGGTTCTTGTTTTGGTTTGGATTTTTCCCTTGGGTTGTATTTTCTGGAATGTAAAATGGAAGTCATTATATTTATTTCCTCATTATTTATTTCAGTCTACATGAATCATTTTCCTAACATCACCCTCCTTCTCAGACCTTTTCAGTTCCATCCAGATTTTTTTTTTACATCAGATCTGAGGTTGAAACTAAGAAAATATGGGTGTGACTGTTTCAAAGCATGGAAACCTCAAAAACTTTATCATTCAACTACTAGGGGGCTCTGAACCGCCAGCCGGAAACAAGGTTTGTCCATGTTCTAGTTCTGTAGATTGTAGTGGTGGCAATTTCCATTAAAAAAGGGGGCTGGCTATTAGGTTAAAGGAGGGAAAAACATAAATGAAGCCAAAAGAAGCAAGAAAAACTAGAAAAACAACTTAGAAAACACCATTTGTTTGTATGGCTTGTCACATTTGATTTGCTAAGTTTCCAGAAGGACTATTTGGGCAGAAGTATACGCACTTATACAATGAGATCCCCGTGTTGGGATGCTCTGAGAAGCAAAAAGGAAGCGGACTTGATTCTGCCCCTTGAACTGTTTCCTATCCTAAACCAGATGATCTCTTAGAAATGGTGGAAGAGAGCAGGATGGTGTGCCTATGTGTTCAGGAGATGAGTGGCCTGGGAGGTCACGCTAAGGCTGGTAACTCTTAGCCCCACCCACCTTTTGTTCCTACCCCCCGCCCCCGCCCCTGGCGCCCAGCCTCGCCCTTTTCAAACTCTTTCCTTGATTTGTACCAGTTTCTCGCACAGCCTATGGCCTTCTAATCTTTCTTGCAGCCTCCCACACCTGCAGACTCAGTCATTCCCCTACCTTGCACCTCCTTAGGGATTCTAGCAGTGAAACTGGGCATGCCCAGCGGCAGCGCCAGTCTTTGAGAGGCACGGTCCAGCGCCGGGCAGGGACCCGAGAGCCAGCTCAGCCGGGCGTCAATGCCCACCTTCGCCCAGCCGGGGATTCCAGTGCACCCTGAGGCTAAACCTGCACCTTTAAGTGGCTCATCCTCAGTCCTCAACCTGAACGGCACCAGAGTTTAGAAATAGTCCTCAATGAGGGACTATTGTCTTTTCTTTACAGCTAAGGGTGTTTTAGCTATCGAGGCGCGAGAAGCTCAGAGATGGAGCTCTTGACTGGTGGCGGTGGAGATCACCTTCCCAGAGTAGCTGTTTGTCACTGAGTTTTGGAGATTTCTTGGCTGGCTTCCGCTTAAGCACGCTTGAGTAATCCGAGCTGTGGCGGCGCCCAAACTCTAGGGATAAAGAGGACGCGCGCGCGCGCATACACACACACACACACACACACACACACACATACACACACGCGCGCGCGCGCGCCCGTGTGTGTGTGTGTGTGTGTGTGTGTGTGTGTGTGTGTAGGGGAGAGGGCGGGGATAGAAACGTCAAGCCCTCTCTCCCTGCCCGCCTCCACCCCCCCCCCACCACCAGCCTCCTTTTCTTTCTCCACTCCTGCAACAGCCACACAAGTCTTCCATCCCCCATCGGCCATTCTTACAGCTGTGGGCAACCGCCCGACAGGTTAAGCCCATTTGCAGTGGGAAATTGGCGCTGTTCGCGGAAAGAGAAACGGATCGATTGCCCTTGTGACTCTCCGCCCTCCTCCCGCTTCCCCACTGCTCCCCTCTCCCTCCCTCCCCTGCCACCTCCCTTCTCCCCGCCTCCTTCCTTCTCCCCACCCCCAAAACCTCTCACCCGCGGCAGTCCGGGAGGTGAGGGGAATGGATTGTACTCCGGTGAAGAAAGCGGGTGTGTAGAAGTGGTTCTAATGGGAAGAGATTTCTGTTTTCAAAAGAGGATGCTCTACCACAAAGAGCGGCTCGCGCGCTGGCCTGGGCTCTAGCAGAGGAGAGATCCCGGGAGAACTCCGGAGCTCGCGGGGAGCGCTCCTCGGAACACCGGAGTCAACATGCCCGTCCGCAGGGGGCATGTGGCACCACAAAACACATTTCTGGGGACCATCATTCGGAAATTTGAAGGGCAAAGTAAGTTCATTTGTTCTCTCTCCCTCGCTTTCAGCTTTGATAGTGCTCTGGGCGTCCGCCGCTGACAAGCGGAGACGGCAACTCCGAGCTCTGGCAAGTTAAGAGGCTGTGAAACCCATCCAGGAGGTTCTAACCGCAGCAGGAGTGTTCTCCCTCTGATATTAATTTTGATTTACATTTTAGGTTATGGTCTCCATCATAGGAGGCAACTTGATCCTTCCCTCCCACTGCTACCTTATCTGCTTTAATGTCCTACTCTTCTACTACCTTAACGGGAACGTACTGGTATAACATGGGTTTATATTTTGAGGCTGTTTTATTGCAGAGTTTTCAAAAGTCAGGAGCAGGGCAGAGAATACTATTGGAACTAGAGAATGTAAATGGTAACAGCGATAGAAATGGCTATGCAAACTATATATCATCTTGGTTAAACAGCAAGGCTTTGTCATGACAGGGATGCTTGCTAGCTGCTAGTTCATAGAAGCTAAACTTTGCCTCTAATCAATGCAAATCTACACCATTAAGGAAAATTTGGAAAAAGTATTATTTGATTCGTGGTGGTTCCCAATGTAAATTATGATTCAAAAGAATATTTTTGTCACTTTATTATTCCCTTCAATTTCCATCTAGAAATTTAAATATTGAAGTGCACTAAGTAAATCCCACAAAGACTGAATGCAGAAAAATTCAATATTCTCATGTGAACTAACTATAAGTAATAAATGTTATATGCATGTGTTAATTTTAAACTCTGTATTTGTTCATTGATATACGACATTTTTAAAAACTACATTAACACACATTTGTGTTGTGTATTTTTCAATTATTTTAGCACTGTTTTTAATCACATGAACTTGTGTGTAAAATAAACTTGTATATCCTGTTTTACACTCTATATGGTAAATATAATTGGTGACCAAAAATTAATAAACCATTTGTATTAAAGTACCTACAACTACACAAAATTTCAAGGTTCTCCCCAAGTACCAGTGAAGAGGTGTTAACATAATATTTACTGTGTATGTGGATGTTTGTGTAATTATTTTTAACTTCTGGGAAATATATGTTATGAAAATTGAAGCTTTTCATTACTGAACTATTAATTAATGTGAAATACTTTCATTGGTAATAATTTTGTTATTTTTTAAAAATATGATATGTGTAGTATGCCTTAGGGGGATAGAGAAAAGCCAAATCCAAGAATAATAACTACTTTAAGAAAGTTGTACTTTAAAGGTCAAGGTGTAAGTGAGAAATTGGACAGCTACATAATATTTCACTGTTTTGGCTTCGAAAATATTTATCTTACAGTTAGATGGTATTATGGAAATATCAATGGAACAGCTGATTGTCTGAACGTGCAGTGGAACCCCAGGGAGTTAGAGGGCTTGAGAACTAGGTTATTTGGGAAACTACATTCTCAAAATTTGAAGAGTAGTTTCTTAATACGTTTTTGTTAAAACTACTTAGGACCAATAATTTCACATTTAAGGTTGTTTTTTTTTTTTCTCTCTCCTTTTTAAAAGCCTGGACAGTTAGCAATTTGGAAAGTAACTGCATTTCAGCTCATTATGCAACAAATTGTTTCAGTGTTTATGAAAATCTCATGGAAGATTTTTAAAAGATACCTTACTATCTTCTTATTACAGATAAAAAATTTATCATTGCAAATGCCAGAGTGCAAAACTGTGCCATCATCTACTGCAACGATGGGTTCTGTGAGATGACTGGTTTCTCCAGGCCAGATGTCATGCAAAAGCCGTGCACATGTGACTTCCTCCATGGGCCGGAGACCAAGAGGCATGATATTGCCCAAATTGCCCAGGCATTGCTGGGGTCAGAGGAGAGGAAAGTGGAGGTCACCTACTATCACAAAAATGGTAAAGTTTACCTATTTAGGATTTCTTGTATTTTATTGCATTCAAATGAAATTTTGACAACTGATACTGAAAGTTCATATGCAGAAAAGTCCCAAATATGCAGGTGTAGTTATATGCTTTGCTTATAGTATTTTAGGATTCAAAAATAAGGATGCGTTAGTGGACTAGTAAGAGCAGTTTCTTCTTTGAGAAAGTGTCCTCCATACTCTTCAAAAGTGCAATAAGTTAATGTCTCTGAGAATGAAGTGCTGTAATTCTTACTCTCTCCCTTTCTAAGGAATGATAAAAGGGCCAGTAATTTACGGGTATTGTTGACATGCACTTGGTGGGGAAAAAATACAGAGTTTTATACAGTTGCTTAAACTCAAAAATACAAAGCAAAGTGTTGTTAAAAACTGTATCTGAAACTAAAACTATTAGATTACATGTTTCTTGGCTCTTCAGGTTTATTTGATAGGCAACACCTCTTTTTTCTTTTGCTTCTTGTTATACAAGATTAAGAATAATATATGAGAAATTCTAAAATTGGTCTAGTAAACTTATGTATATTCAAATAATAAATGCTGTTCATATCAAAGATTTGTCCTAAAAAACAAAATGGAGAAAGGGAACTATAACGCTGTGGAGTTATTAGTACTTATTTTTTCAACTGCAACAAAACTGGCATCTTAAGGTCAAACCTCAACTTCAAGGGCACTCCATCTTCTTTCAGGCTAGCTGTGGGACTGTAAATATGTTAACCTATAAAAGTCCTAAAAATACACATTTAATGGACATGCATTTATTAAAAGCACAATATGTATGTGTATAAACTCATATGTAATATATATTCAGATATACGCATTTTAAAGTATATACACTTCCAAATGTGCACACTTAATAATATTTGACAATTAGGTATAAAGGTGAATGGATTAAAAATGCATATTGTAGTTAGTTTCTTTGATATTGCATTATCATTTATTTCTTTATTTCATTGATAGAAATTAGTGAAGCAGAAGGATATCTAGTCAGCTTTTTAGGTAACTTAGTTTTTGAAACTGAATATATGAGTAATGTGTTATAGCACATATCATATAATTACTTGTCATTTGATAAAATACAAAGAACAAATTCTAGCAGAGAAAAGGTTGAACTCTTCCTCTTCTAATCACATAATTAAATATTTCATGACAGAAAAGATACAATTCTTAATTACTGAAGTTCCCTTAATATCAATTTGAGTCAGTATGAATGACAAAGTATGATTGAAAAATAGGTTTGTATAATTTTAGGTTAATCTGGAATGAAAACAATTATATGATTGTTAACCAACATAGAGATTGTTTTTAAAGTTCTTCTCACTTCCCCCCACTTTTCAATCTGTGGCGTTGGCATACTAGAAATAGCCTAATTGCCCTGTTGTCTTGAAAACACTTCTTGGACTGAGGCTTTATCCAAATGCAAGTCATCTTCTTAGTGTGTGTGTATCTGATGCCAACAATTTGACTTTCGGCATAATTTGAATATCTGATATTTCATTTTATCTGAATACTTATCATGATGTTGACATAGTCTGTATTACAGTTTCTATAGGTCATATTGGCCCACCTTTGGTCATTATATTTTCTGGGACTTTTCAGAATTTTATCAACTTAGATGATTTAAGTATAAATGAATCTGGACTATCCAGATTACTTAGATACTAACTATATTTTTCATATACTGTTTTCAAATATAAATGGTTCTTTATCGAGTGGAATAGTGCATTTTGAAACCTAGTTTAACTTGAATAATGTGAGTATGTAAAATAATCTCAGAATACTTTTAAAAAGCAATTTATCACAAACTTGAATGTAAAAATGTCTGTAGTGAAGATTTGGAATTTAACTAGTGCAAATCTTCTTATTTCAGTGATTTGCTTGATTATACAAATTAATACCTCCCTGTTTTACACAAAGAAGTTTATATGGAAATTTGTTTAGGTTTATAAATAATCAACCTTTGGTGATGATTTTGATTCTGTTGGTTTAATTTTGAGGTGTGATTCAGTCTACAAGGACTTGGGTAAATTTACAGTTAATGACACATACTGCCTATTTTGCTTTCATTGATATGGGAAACATGAGGACATGGGTCAAGAGTTTTCTTTTTTCCCAAAGAAAAAGATAAATTTGAATGACCTTTTTAGATTGTAAAGTCACAGCCAGACTTATTGGCTCTGAATATAATCAACTTGTGTTTTTGCTACTAGTTCATATACTTTGAATAGCATCTTCAGAGGTGATTGGTTTTATTCACACGGCATCTGCAAAATCAGTCAGAGCTTGTGAAGTTCAAAAGCTTTGAAAGTCTTGCCTCTTAAAAACCCATCAGACACTCCAGATTTATAAAAGCAGGAAGGGACAAAATCAACATTTTCATTGATTTGTTTCTTGAAGTTTCCTTAATTCTTCATTACTGAGGTCATTTACTTTTGAGGGGTTCTTGGAGTCTGAAGAGTATGTACAGAAAATGCTTTCTTTACTTACACTTTATTTAGCATTTCATAGGAATATGAATAGTGATGTAGTATGCACGATGAGCAAAGTAACAAAATACTCTCTTTCCACTTTTTTCATTCACTTGTATTGGAGTAACGAAAATATGACCATGGCATTATTTCTGAAGTTGCCAGGGGGTTTATAAGCAGTGTAAACCCCGTGGTCTATGCAGTGAGTTCCCATTGATGTGGGGCATGGTGAGCTGCGTGATTGCCATTGTGAAGCAACACTTCCTACCATGCTAGTTTATGTGATCTAGCTGGGTACAGTAGGACTTGCTGTTTACCAGGATATCAATTTTTAAAAACCTAGTTATTTGCAGTAAGAATATTTGACAGCCCTTCTTTTGAGGATTCTATTTTATAGCTTAAGTCATTATTGCATAAATCATTCTTGGCAGCTGTGAAATATTGCTTGAGGTAATAATGATATAAATCTTTTGACATAAAACTCTAATTATACAAAACTATAATTATGGTGAGACTTATATAAGGATGGGTATTTTAGTAGCATAGTATGTTCATTTTAAAAGTACCTTTTTTAGGAATAGTGATTGAGAAATAGCAAACACTCAGTTATTAACTAACTTATCATTTATAGAGGATGTTAATTATTAAAAAAACAGAAGGAATAATTTAGTCATCCCTTAGTTTATTGCTCATCTAGTTTGGCATCTATATCATGGGTTAGAGCTAGCTAGTTTAAGTGTTAAACCACTTCAGTAACATTTGGAGATGTGATTTTTAACTTAAATTATCTCTCAACTGTAAGCATTTGGAAAATTAAAGTAAATTCTGCAAGAGAAATAAAGGTCTTAACTCTGTAGAAAAATAGGACTTGACATGCATTGTTTTTAAAGGACTGAACAGTTCTATATTTTTGCCATTACACTATTAGATACAGTACAATGGTAATTTTGTTAGCAAATCAGAAATATTCCTAACTTTGTGTCCCTTTTTATTTCATTTTTTAAGATTTTATTTATTTATTTTTAGACAGAGAGGAAGGGAAGGAGAAACAGAAGGAGAGAAACATCAATATGCGGATGCTTCTTGCACACCCACAACTGGGGACCTGGCCTGCAACCCAGGCATGTGCCCCGACTGGAAATTGAACCAGTGACCCTCTGGTTCTCAGGCCTGTGTTTAATCCACTGAGCTACATGAACCAGGGCTTGTGCTGCTTTTTAAAAACTAACAGATGAAATGAGGCTGAGGGAAGTCCCTTTCTGATCCAGACAGGGACCATTTGCAGACAGGGCACCAGTCATGGTGGGATCAGTACCAAGTTCCAAAGGCAGCATTGGATTCAACTAAAGCAGAAAGTGATGAATCTATCATCCCTAATAATTATTAGGAAAGACTTTATAGAAAGTGTCATGTTGCTGTGAGCAAAGGGGAAGATGCACACTAAGGGTCACATTTCTTTAACATAATGTTTTAGGCAAGAGAGGCACAATAGGAGATACAAAAGAAGATACAAACTGATGTCTGCTTTTAGGATGCTTGTATTATAGAGTGACTCATGTTCATTTCAATCTTCTCCTCAAGATGTTTTTATGAGATTGTTTTTAAGGAAAGAAAGCATATATAGACCACAAATGAATAAGCTTTTATGTAAACTGAAAACAGAATTTAGGGTTAATTGCCACTCTTCCTCTATTTCCCTACCCCAATGTAAACTTGTTTATGTATATTTTCTGTTACCTTTTGTCATTTATATGCAATTACAACTTATTAAAGACACAATGTAGTTTGCTTAAAAAATTAATGGCTCAAAAATAAGTCTTATAATAGCTTTACATGTTATATAATATGTAAAATATTCAGCTGTCTTATTTGCCAAACTGTAGTAGAGGTACAGACAGTGGTTTTTAGAAAAAAAATAAAAATACATTTTGTATGCAAATAATTGAAACAATAAGAAATGTTTGCAGGGAATATCTTGCCTAGAGTTTTTTTGGGGGGTGTTTATTTTAATTTTCTGTTTATATATTCCATGTCCCATTTCATAGAATATTACTATGATGTTACTATTAAAATACCTTTCTATTACATACCTAAACTTTATAATATCTTTATGGACATTAACTATTATATAGAATTTAAACTCTATCAATTTTATTTGTTGACAAAATGAGAATTCTCAAGAATCATACCTCCTCACAATTTGAAAACTGTATTTCAGTATTGTCTCAAGTGGAAACAAAACGTTCTATAACTGTGGGTGGGCTGTGTTCATCAGTCCTTTTTCACCACTCACCAACACCATACCTCTAAGCAACTTTGGTGCTAAAAAGAAACCCTGTTATCTGCCAGCTTGAGAGATAACTGCTCCATTATTTTCACACCCGAGGGGCTTCAGAACAGGGTCAGTTTAGGGCTCTATGCATAGGCTAGATTTATTGGGAAGAACGGGTTTCTCTGGTTTCTATTGGCTTCCATTGGCTTTCAGTGTTGTTTTCATTTTACTTATTTAATTTGCTTTTGCTGTAAAAATCACTAAATCAATTACTGTCAATCAGCAGCCAGGAGAGTCCTAGGATAATTGGGACAGGGAAGTAGCAGTGTGAGCATGAAATGTTAAGACAAAAACACTCATCTGGCTATCCAAACGTGAACACTCAGGCTCATTTTTCTATTTTTTCTCTATCTCTTTCCTAAACCAAATTGATCAGAAATTCCTTTCTGTCTTCACATCTGAAATATTTCCCAGTGCTACCCCCACTTCTCCAGCACTGCCAAGTACTCTAGTTGAAGCTTGGTGAATCCTTCTTCTGGGGTACTGAGTATTAAAGTTTCCCTCCCTCTCCAATCCATTTTTCACAATGCCATCAGAGAACTATTTATGAAACAAGAATTACATACCCTGATGACTTATTGGAACAAGGCATCATTGTAAATGGATTTCAGGTATTAAATAATGGCTATAACAATACCATTCTTATATTCTTATTTTTCTTATTTTATGGGAAGAATGCTAAAACCCAGAGAGATTGAACAATTTCCAAATGACACCCATGGAGTCCATAAAATGTTGAAGCCTGAGTCTTTAACAACTTTGATGTATTTGCTGCTCAATATACTTATGTCTTTGCTTGGCTTAAAAATCTATCTTAATTCATTAAAACTCTCAGGATAATGTTTTAGACCTTTTAAAAGGATGTTTGGTGCTCTTCACAGTTTAATTCACTTGGATTTCAAGTAGGGTATGTTTCAAGGAACCAGCTAGATTCCCAGCTCGGGCAATAGCTAGGTGAACTTGACTAAGTTTGCCTTTATGGTGCCTCCATTTTCTTTTCTGATATATATATATATATATATATATATATATATATATATATATATATATCAAGAATAATATCTACTTTGATAGGCTGAGTGAACATGTTGTATACAATAAACTACACAGCATTATTGCTGGCATGTTTGCTATCCCATAATATGTGTTTAATAAATATCAATCAGTTGAATATCTTTTCAACTCCATTTCTCCTAAAAATCTTGTGTTTCAATAATACTTGACTGCTCAGAATTTCTTAAATAAGCCAAGCACTTTTATGTCACCAAGTCTTTGTTTATCCTTCAGAAGTTTTCCTTTATCTATAATAAGCAGTACAAAGAATCTCTGAATGGATTGCTTTTTTCTCACCTTCTGACTCAAAAGAAACATTATCTTCCTCCCCAAAACAGGTCAAAAGACTTCTGTATGAAGTCCTTTCTGATCCGCCTATTTCCTGCTCCAGAATATTGATTAACATACCTTTGTGTCTCTGTAACACTTGGTTCTCAACTCCAGTGTAGCACCTGGAGTGTGCTACATATCATTACATATTGTCCTAGATAATGTCATCTGTATTTTTATCTCATTCAGAAAAACATACCAAGTCTCTTTAATTTTTATGCCCAGAATATGTAGAACAGAACCTGGTATGAAGTGCGTGCCCAAGTAGAACTCACACAAAGAATAAAGAGAGGATGAGAAATGATACCGTAGAATTCAAAAAACAAGAAACAGATTGAGATCAAGAGATCCTGAGGAAAGTGAGTTGCCAGGAAAGAGTGATGTTTTGATTTTTCTGACTTCCTTTAGAACACTTCTAAAATGTTCTTAAGAATAATTTTCCCCTTAATTTTTATTAATGGAGATATTCCTTTGCTTAATAAGCTAAGGTATTAAATCATCTTCATAGCTTATAACTATACAAATAGAAAACATTTAATAAGGAGGTAGGGAGAAGTTATTAACCAGAAATTATTAAGCAGTTTCCCAAGTGTCACTCACTCCCCACCAAATCAGAATGACTCTCACTAGTGTCTCCAACAATCTCTATGTAATAGCCAATTTCAAAGGTTTTTTCCTGTTCTTCTCTGAATTCATTGCTGTGTCTGACACTACGCTTACTACACAAGTTACACTGTATTGGCATTCTGTATCTGGTACAGGATTTTATCCCTTGGTGTTTTGTTTTTTGTTTTTTTTTTTTTTTTTTTGAAAATTCTTAATTGACAATGAAGCTGATTTTAGGGTCAATCAACAATGAGTGTTGGATCTAAAACTATTATTGTCAAATGAATGTTTACTTTCCCTATACTGTGCTGTCTGCATTTAGTAGAAGTACTGAATCACCAAGAAACAATAGAATCAGACAGCAGCAGGACATTAATCATCATAGAGGAAATCTGTCCTGTTACTGAACAATTAAGAAGGTCAAATTGCCACTTGTCACAGGTAGGTTATGAGAAAATTGAGTACCAGGCTCCTATCATCATTACTGAACATTTTATATCTTCCTCTTGTTCCTTTAATTCATATGAAATATCTAATTAAGAATATCAAAGTACTCTTTCTGTGGACAGCTCAAATCCTGGCTGAGGCAACACCTGTGCCCTGTTCTCATTTAAAGTAGGTTTGCACCTTTACAAATTCTCCTTTTTGTGCTTTCCACTGTTTTGTGACTGTCTCACACTGCTTTTTACTTTGAAATGATAGAACAGCCTTGGCTGGTGCTTAATGGGGAAGAATTAGAGAGAAAGAGAGACAACTGTGGGTGCATTTATGCCTTTGGTTGGCTCAGTTTGTAAAATAATCTCAAACTAAACTGTGCTAGGTAGGGCCTGGCAAGGCTGCCTGAACCACACTGCCTTGTTTACCTGCGTTTTCCTCCAAGATGACCAGTTAGAAGACATGCTACAGCAGGTAGAATCTCACTATTGTTGGTTTTATTGATTATTTTCCTGGTTATTTTTTTTCTTCTTTCGTAAGGCACCTTAGGAGTGTTTCTATTTGTTGTGTTTTTGTTTGTATTGATGGGATATTAATTCTTGCACGTTGCTTGAAATACTGGTTTGAGAAATACATATCTGCATTGGTTTAAGACAACTAAGAATGGTTGCAGCTTCTCATACTGACAATTGACCTCTATGCTCGAAACACCCTTCTTTATTCTATTCAGAAAAATATGCATTAATGATCCATGAGAATGGGCTTAATGAGAAAGGTTAAAATATAAAATTAATAGTGGTTTTATAACCAGTTTCTCATATATCAAGTAAAAAATAAAAATATAGGACAAACTAAATAAGCTATTTGTATCTTAAAAGGAAATAAACATTTATTTATGTTAGAAAACCACATTTTGAAATCACATTCCTAAGGTCTTTGAATATACTAATTAAAATCACACCAATTTAAGAAACTTACTGTTAGAGATAATCAACATTATATATTATGTGAATAATTTTTAATCAAGTTCCCATTTACTTCTCTTAGCAAAATTAAAATTTCTTTTAGTTTTGTTAAAAGTTTCTATATACACTATTTTCTTAAATTAGTGTTAAGCAGTTGATCTTTAGCAATACATTTATTTAGGTCTTTAATACACATAGATGTATTAATTGCCATGGTCATATTTCGTAGACCATAACCTTCTACCGAATCTAGATCTTCTCCCAAAGTACCAATGTTAATGAAGTTAAAATTCTGTAACTGGCTCTTTATATGTTACTTTATCAGACTTTTATGACAGTTTTGGGAGTATATATTATCCAATTTTACAAATTAAATTGAAGTTCAGAGAAGTTAAGTACTGATGATAACAGAGCAAGGTTTAAAATCTAGACTTGTCCATGCTTGCAAACTTTTATTGCCCATTTTATTGCCTCACATAATACATTTTTTAAACCTCCTCCTACCACATCCTATGTGTCCTAATTCTAGTTCTTAATCATAGATTTATGGATTACTTGATGTGGAATCTGATTAATTCACACCAAAGGGTAAAGGAAGTGAGCTCTATCCTTGAAATTTTGTATTTTAAAAAGAACTGTAACATTCAAAATGAATGTCTGTCTTGCAGGATATTTGATTTCAGTAGAGGATAGCTAGCATGTGCTTGTAATCTTTGCATAATTATTAATGGTACTCTTTTTTACTCTTAAAAGTATTCCCATTTTAGACTGTAAATTATATGGTCACTTTATAGCTGGGGGATATTTTTACTGAAGGGCTCTCAGCTGCTATTTGTGTAGTCATTATGCAGGAAGTCCAGAAGAAAATTCATACGGTAGTATGATTCAGTAGCAGAAACTCTATTGTGTTATTAGCCTGTCCTTTTCCCACAAATAAGTTTTATTTCCTGGGAAAATTATGTGATTTGACCTAATTCACCACTTGTATTTAAAAAAGAAATCTTGAATTTATTGGTGTGATGAGTCTCCAGTTTATTTTTAAAAACCCTGCAATTTCTTCACCTGGGGCCCCATGTCAGACCGAGCTCCTGCTGCATACCCTACTGTCTGTGTCCTGGAGCTCCTCCCGAGGACGCCGTCCTCTCCTTCGCTTGGTCTTCTCTAAATGCCTCAGGCAAACTTATTCACATTTCCTAATATTTTCCCTTGTTTTTATTAGAGCACTTATGACATTATCTTGTAATAATTTGTTTCTGTGTCTATTTCTGGAGCTCTTGGAAGGGACTTATTAAGGCACTCATTTAAAAAAAGAGAGGAACTGTGAAGAGAGTAAAAAATAAAAGAACCCAGGAATATATCTGTTTACCAATGAGAATGTCAGGGGGCAGGTTCTAGAGAGTTTCACCCACCCATTCATTCAATTTCCTGAGCCAGTCAGTTTGCTATATATGACAATTATAAAATTAAGAACTTATATTGTTTATTAATTTAATAATTTGATAACTTGCTACAATTTATTCTAATACTTAATAACTTGTGGCTCTTTCTAAAAAGACATGACAACTAATCACTCTTATTTAGTTAGATCGCAAGGAGTAAGCAAATGTTCAAGATAATCCAGAGTGATCCTTAATGCCTAAACAGTTGGCTGATTCTGATGGAACATCCACAGGTCAATAAAATAAATAAAATGTGTACATGTTCTTACAATAATATATGCAAGTTTGCAAGACATTTCAGCCATCCCTGAAAATCCTTTGTTGAATACACACGATAAAGTACATATAAATCCTTGAAATTTTTCTGATATCTTTTTCTGCTATCTCCACACACTAAAAACAACCTTGTACTGACACTGGTTTGCCAACACATTTCATTATTTTTCTCAAACCCAGAGTCATGGGTTGAGATTGTCAAGTCTGGATGGTATCAGCAGGCACTTCCTCAGTCACATCCTGATACAGGAGTTTATCACCTCCACAGGACTTCATATCTTTACTCTCTCTCCCAGTGATTTGAACTCCACTGTCAATAAATTAGACAATATAGAGAATAAATTTTTAAAAAACTATAATCTTTAACTTAAGAGATAGCCACTGTTAAAATTATGGCATATATTCTGTCTATAATTTTTCTAAACAAATACTCACAAAGCACGCTTTTTATTTTTTTACAACATCAGAATAACACTAGATCTACTAAATTGTAGCCTGTTTTTCTCACTGAGAAATTTATCGTAAACATGTATATTATTTAATGATTACATAACATTCAACACATAGAAAGCCTGAAAATTATTTTAATATTCACAAAGGATTACATTAAAGGAAATACATATTATTAAACACTTTATTTTTTTTCAAATTTTCACAGTTGTAAAAACACACAAAGAACCTGTACATCCATCTTGCACACTTGCACTAATTTTTTCCCTAGTGTATAGCTTAGTGTATAATGCTGGGTAAATCAGTATATATATATCTTAAAAATCTTTGATACCTCTTGTCAAGTTAAACTCCAAAAGAGAGTGCACTCAATTGTACATTTACTGTTTATAGCTAAACTTAGCATTCCTTTTAATTTTTCTTGACCCCATAAAAATAACTTTTTTGTCTGATTACTGAATTTAATGCACAATCTTTACTGAAAAGCTCATGTAGAAAGTATATGGGTCAATTTATTTTCTTATTTAAAGAAAACAGTGCTTTGAATTGCCAAAAGTAGAGAATGATGGGAATCTCTTCAGTAGCTGAATGTCTGGACTGGATGCCCCAGCCCACATGAGGGTCCTTCTTCCAAAAACTACTCTTTACACTGGCATTTTCCTTTCAATAATTTGCTAATGGTTTTTTAAGCTTCAGACTCAGAAACTAGTACCAACTTTTGACTTCTTAGGAGTATTGTATGAACTTTTTCTCCTTTGTATTTGGGATAAGTTGGATCTTATTATTTTTAGTACTTTTTTCTATGTAGACTATAATGAAAATCTTGATTAATGAAAACAGTTTTATTTGGTAGTTTGTATCTGAATATATATATATAAATATATTTAAAATTTTATTGCTTTCTTAGATTCCAAGTGACAAGCATGGAAGGTAATAAACTCGTAATAAATAAACATTTGCCTAGGAGACCATGTAACAGAAATGAAGTGCACTTATAAAGAATAAATAGCATCAAATGCTCAAAATTATAAAATAATTTCAAGGAAACATGTAAGCTACAGAAACTCATCACAGTATTGGATAAATCACTAACTGTATCCAAATATAATACTTCTGAAATAACCACAGGGAAGGATCATTTCTTCCTAGGCTACCTTACTTAAGCAAGACATGAGGAACACACGTAATCTGATATTTCTAGCTGTGACTCAATTCTCCAGTCTTCCCTCCAGGTGTTCTTTATAATGAATGCTACCTATCCAAGGCTCAGTAAGATTTATGAATTCCCAAATTGCTCTTCTCATAATTTGTTCCCCAAATGAAGGACTATACAAAAAATGCCTCTAATGACATGCATCCTCAACTGTCCTATTAATCGGCTTCTATTCAGCTCTCCTTCCAACGCTGCAGAACTTGCTTCTTTGCAGTTCACGTTTCTAGAGGGAGCAAAATGTATTTTCTGAAATCTCATACCCACTAACATTTATTATTTTATATATATTCACAACAATGTGATTATAGTGTGAGTTATATAACATTCTGTTTTAATCATCAACTCCCTAGAGGATTCCAATAACTTCGATTCTGAGTTTTCCTCTGGAGAATACTTCATTTAAAAGAGATCTCATAGTTATTTTTCATTAATCTAAACTTTGTGAAAATGTGGGGGATACTAATTATGCTTTCTAAATCTTTATGAAGTAAGAGTTTTATAATATTATTTTTCATTTTTTTAATAATATAAAATAAATCTGAATGTTTGGTTGAGCTACAGCTCAGCTACAGAAATGAAAATTAATCTCAAATGTAAAAGTATAGGCAAGAGTATTTTTATAAGTACTTTTTCTAGGCATTTAAAAATTATTAACATTATTTTTTAGAAGGGAAGTCTTAGAAATTTTCACTAGAATAGCTGAGGTTGCAGAACTTAAAAAGAAAAATATAACCACTTACTTGCATGTTGGAACACATGGAAAAGACAAACAAAGCAATTCTCAGGCATGTTATTTTCATTCCAGCAGAAGTGATATGTGCTACCTTGTGTTAAAGTACACAAGAATCACGGAATAAATAAACAGGAAACTATTTAAAAATAATGACATTATAATATAACCAGGTAGGACCACCTTACTGCCAATCTAATTATTGGAGATTTAGAATGATTGACCCCTCTCCATTCCCACACCTAATCTAATCATAACTGACATGAAACATCAGACCCTGGAAAGGCACTCTTTCTGTTTATATTATTTACATTTGAAATTGGTATTTTGTTCAGGAGTTTAAAGATTGAACTTGTTGAATTATCTTTCTCTGACAACTTATATGTTATTCCATAACAAAGATGAATTAAATATAGAGTGTGGTTTGAGCATTTTAAATAATATTGATAATAACTATAATTTATTGAGCACATACAATATGCTAGTACTCTTCTAGAATCTCATTTATCCCAACCTCACACCATCCTATGAAGTAGGTATTTGATTGTTTCCATTTTGCAAATTGAAAAGACGAAGTCAATAAACTTTCCGCAGGCCCCACAAGTACAATGGTACACGACAAAGCTCTGATTTCAGTGCAGCTTGTCCTCTCTCAGATTCTGTGCTCTTGGAACCCTGCCCTGCCACCTCAGCATACCTCCTGCACATGCCTCACCCCCGTCACACACAGTGAACACCCATGTACAGCCAAGCCCCATCTTGGCAGAAAGCTGTGAATGGTTTTTGGATTTTAGGAATTTAAATGGTTTAAATTTGGAGGCTTTGAATCTTTTTCTCTTAAATGCAATTAGACCAATACCTGCCTTTGGAGTTTTAGAAACAAGTTAAATTCACCCCTGTTTTCCCAGTGCTTATTCCAGTGCCTTGCAAAAAGTAGCTGTTCAAACTGACAGTGACCACAGGGGAGGGGATAATGGGGGAAAAAGGGGAAGGGTCATCAAGGAACATGTATAAAGGACATAGGGACAAAGCCAAAGAGGGGGAGGATCAAGGGTAGGGGGTGAGGATGGGTGGAGCAGGGGGTTGTGGGGAGGGGAAACAGAGACAACTGTACTTAAACAATAAAAAATAAAAAAAAAATAAAAAAAAATAAAAAAAACAATAAAAAATAATAAAAATAGCTTCTTTAAATAAATTAATGAATTAGAATATAAGGCAAATTCTGATCTGTCAGATACTTCTTCAGTAAAGTGGAAATCATCTCTTGCCTATTTGGAAGGGATGGTAAAGAGGAAGCACAGCATGGTGGCTAAAGTCATGTACTCTGGACTCAGGCTGCTTGGGTTGAAACCCAGAAGACACTCACTGTGTGATCTTCTGCAAGTTACTCAACTACCCTCAGCTTCACCATCAGTGACGTGGAGGCTATGATAACAATTGAATCCATCTTATAGGTTTTACAAAAACTTAATGTCTGTATTCATAAAGGCTCTTACAACAGTTCCTAGTACCCATTCAGTGAAATATTTGTTAATGAGTAAAACAATATGAAAAGAAAAATGTGAAAAGGATTTGGGTTAAAAATATATATTAAGTTGATATGCTCACTGAGTGTTGTGCTTGAAAGGAAATTTGGAGCGGCATGTGTGACAATAAAAACATGTATCAAATTTTGACATTAGTAAGTAAAAAAAAAAGAATTTGCTGCATTTCTTAGAAATTTAAAATGTGAAATCCCAAGAACTTTGTCCTGTAGATTGTAATCTCATTCAAATTCTATATAACTGAATTAGTTTTAGATCTATTTTGAATGCTGCAATTTTTTTTTCTGGCGTTGTTCTAAAAATATCAGTATTCTGGGTAAATTGGGCCTTTACAATTTTTCTTTGCACAGCTATCTTTTAGCTACATTGCAACCAATTCCAGTAACATTATCCCCAGAACCAGTGTGTTTTGAAAGCCAAAGTTTCTCAAGTTACAATAAAGTAAATCTCAGTCCACCACTCCTCCCCCAGGGATTCAGTGGAAATCAAGATAAAGCTTATTTAAAAATCAAAGAAGTGGGATTAATTGAAATTTACTGATTTGGAGAAAATATGTAGGTAAAAATACCCAAATATAGGAACCATAGCTAAGATGACTATATACTTTATTATTCAAAGCAGAATTCTTTTTAAAGTAAAGGGGAAGTTATTAATAATTACACTAGGAGAATAGGATGAATTCAGGACTCTGGAGGTGTCCAACCTTTTGACATCTCTGGGCCACACTGGAAGAAGAGTTGTCTGGGGCCACACAGTAAACACACAAGCATTAATGAAAACTAATGAACAAAAAAAAGGTTTTCAGTAAATCTATGATTTTATGTTGGGCCCCATGCATAGCCGTCCTGGGCCATGTGCGGCCTATGGGCCGTTGGTTGGACACCCCTGGCAGACAAACTGGATGTACAAACACTGAATACAACCTATACTGGCACTGTGTTTGAGGTTTTTAAAAATGTCTATCACTCTATGTTGCAGGATTTTCATGAACATTTTCTAGTCTCCTAAAGCTGATGAGTTTGAAAATGTAGCTACTCATTCCTGTGATGCCTAAAATGCTTATCGTGTAGACAAACCCGGTATCTCGCTTTCCAGAGAAATGAGTCAGAATTCCCCTAAAGAGCACTGCACCTGCTGACCTCTTTGCTATAAGACTACAAATTAATCTTTCTATGAGTACCACATTGAAGGTTCTTAGTAAAGGAATTAACCTCAACCTCATTAACACCAAGTCCAGGGTACTTTTAACCTAAAAGTAAACTAATTAACTTCTACTGCTTTGTGAACCACAGTAAATCATGAGAACAGAATGGACTAAAGGTGAAGAGATTGATTTTTTTGTTGAATGCCAACAGTCCTTTATAACATATCTTTTATTCTTAAAGATCCCATAAAGGATCTTTGTTTTAAAATCTGTTAATGCATGGGGGTACACTGGGTGTTGTGTAGCCATCTTCTCCCAGCTTATGACTATTAGGCCTTAGTCATTTGCGTTACTCTATTTGCAATCCTGTGATAAAATTAGACTTCCTTTGTGTGTAGAATTTGTTGTCTAATGGTTGTATGTTAAGTAAGAGGAACAATCCCAGAAAAGTTGGGGCAGAAAAGTTGGACCAGGCAGTATTAAAGCAGAAAGTTACCAACATTCTAATTTAAAAATCTTCAAATTAATTAATTAAGATCTGCAATACAAAGTAAACTTATAATTTCTAATTAGTTTAAATGGATATCGATTTCTCCCAACTTAAAAAAAATGCAATTATTTTTTAAAAAATCAGGACTTCTGGTCAAGTTGGCAGCGTAGGTAAACACAGTTTGCCTCCTTGCATAACCACGTCAAAATTACAACTGAACTATAGAGCAACCATCATGCAGCACTGTCAGAATTCAAGCTGAATGCAAGTCCTACCACTATAGAATTAAAAGAGAAACTGACTATGGAATTAAAGAAACCATATCAAGACAGGTAGGAGGGGTGTGGACACAAAATGGGCTGGTCCCACACCCATGTGTGGTGTACAAAAATCAGGAAGAATATCTTGTGAGCAACAGGACCCAGCCCCATATGAGGCTCCCCAGCCCAGGGTTCCAGGGTCAGGAAGGTACGTCCCTAAAACTTCTGACCATAAAAACCAGTGAGAATTGAGGCTGTGGAAGACAGAAACTGCTGGAGTCCCAGGAAGTTCAGTTTAAAGTGCCTGTGCACGGAACTACGGACCTACTGAAACTCACTCCTTCTGAGCTCCAGCACCAGGGCATCAGGTTGGAAGGCATCAGAGACATACAGGGAGGAACTGAATTGTCCAGCATTAGGGTAAGGGCTGGGGATCGGCGTTCTCCCAGACAGAAGTGCTGGCAGAGGCCATTGTATCTTTTCTGAGCCCTCCTCTCACAGAGCACAAGGCTACTAGGTGGACATCATATCTGACACTCCACCAACCTGGTTCACACTATTTTCCCCACACTGGTGATTCCCTGCCCAACTCCATCCAACTTTTGGGCCCATCCAAGCTGTTTCCAGTGGCTTTATGAATGGCTTGTCTTTGTCCATGCTTCATATTTTCCTAAATTCTCTCAAACAAGCAGCATCTGGCTTCAGTGAGCCCTGTACCTCTTGTTAAGTTGCCCCAGGCTTGGCACTAGCAGTAGCCAGCCTTGGTTCACAGTGCTATGATCCAAAAAGGAGAAACAGAATAACAAAAATGCCTGAGTAAATACATTGAATAATTCATATAGGTGCTGTTTCTTCTCTTAATGAACTAGGATGGAAGAAAAAATACAGACTTTCAATCAGCATTATCTTCAATTTAGAATTAATGAAAGAACTTCATCATAGATAAGAGCAGCATGTGAAATTCTTAATTTACAGTGATTTCTTCTTTTCCTTGACCCCGCATTCTTCCTCAGTTCCTTATTTCATGGAAACATTGTCCTGTCTCCAAAACAATACATGAGCCAGACATGATAGAAATCATAGACCACTCAAAACAGAACTTACTAGTTTTCAAGTGGTAACCAGATTATCATTTTTTGTAAAATTGAAAGAAAGAATGATCCATATGTCTACCTTTGCTGTTATCACTTTAATTAAAATCTTTATTTTGAAAAAAATATTCAGACCTACAGAAAAGTTGCAAAATATTACAATGAACTCTCTTATTACCTTCATGTAAACTCAGCTATTGTTTATAAGTTGTCACATTTGCTTTGTCTCTACATTTGCCTGGATAGCATATATACATATTGTTCTTTTCTGTCCTCTTTCTTATTTTGCTGAACCATTTGAAAATCATTTGTAGAGACCATGACCCTTCAGCCTTAAAAAACAACAATGTTTTATCTCATAATCAAAAAAGAAATTTGATTTCTATAACTATAGATTAATTACCAAATGCAGGAAATTTTATACTTATACATTACTATTATCTAATATACCCTATCTTCAAATTTTTTCAGTTGCCCCTGTATTTTCCTTTAACTAATTTGTTTTTAGCAGTTCAGGATTTAAGCCTGTATCACACAGGCAGTTTGTTATCATGTTGTTTCAGTCTCTTTTAATCAACATCACTCCCTCAGCCTTTCTTATGTTTCATGACATTGATATTCTTTAAGAATAAAGGCTTATTATTTCATAGAGTATTCCATTTGAATTTGTTTGACAAATCTTTATAATTTCAGTCTAATTATACATTTTTGTCATATATAATATATAAATGATGTTGTATCCTTTTTAGAACATTACTAAAGGCACCTAGTATAAGTTTACTCCATTATTAGTGATGTTAATTTTGATATCTCACCATATCACTTTTTACATGGTTTAGAAAAAACAGGAAAATGAAATGTAACAATACCCTTAAATCAACATCAATAGGATAAATTTAACAAAAAAAAGAAAGAAAGACATTGTGAAAGAGCAAGAAACTTTCTTGTGTTCTTAAAGTTTTTACAGTTTATCTAATAATTAAATCTACATGAAACAGATTAGCAAGAGAAAATAACCAAATATAATTATGTATGTATGTGACAAGGAGGAAAATGTCTGTGTGTGCAGATATATATATATATATATATATATATATATATATATATATATATATATGATTTTGAACTAGTGAGGAAAGCATCTTAGGGCAGGATGATAAGTTGTTCAATAATCAGTGGTTTGCCCTGTTCTAAATAAAGCTCATAAACCATTACATCTGGTCATAACTCATTTTATAGCTCAGGGCCCTAATTTAAATTCTTTTAGGGAGCTGCAAAAGTATCTCTTGAGCCCAGAGGATCTTGGTTTCCTTTAGCTTAAAATACTCCACATACACATACCACTAAGGCACATACTAGGGTGACTTTTTCTGAACACCTACAACATCTACACTAAACTAACCACAAGTATTGGTGAGAGTTCAGGAGTAAACAAGTAAATGGAAAGATTTTTCTAGGTTCATGAGTTGAAAGTCTCAATTTTCTGAAGATTTCTAGTCTTCACAAATGAATTTACAATCCTAATAAAATTATAGCAGGTTTTTTATAAAATAAAGTAATAAACTGATTCATAAATTTATATGAAAATGGAAAGAATTTAGAATAGTCAATGCAATCAGAAAATAATAAAATTGGAGGACTCAAAACACTTGATTTTAAGAATTACTATAAAGCTACAGTGGAGTGACAGTGAACTATTAGTGTATGTATATGCAAATAGATCAAACAGAATAATCTAAATAGATCTTTACATATATACTTAATTGATTTTTGATAAAGCCACCAAGGTAATCCAATGGGGAAAGGCGACCATTTTCAACAAAGTTAGATTAAGTGGAAAAATGGATCTTGATCCTTATGCCATACTGCACACAGAAATTAATTTGTTGTGAATTATACACCTAAACATAAAGGTTAAAATCATAAAATTTCTAGAGATAAATTTTAAAAGTCCTTGTAACTTTGAGTGAGCAAAGATATATATATATCAGAAATTATACAAAAGGTGCTAACTACCCATAGAATAAAAAACGATGATTTGAACATCATCAAAGTTAAAAATTTATATACTTCAAAATATTCTATTAAGAACATGAAAACTGACTCAAGCAGAGAAAATATCATCAATGCATTTATTTGACTAAGGCAGTGGTTTTCAACCTTTTTAATCTTATGGCACATGTAAACTATTAACTAAAATTCTGCTGCACATCAAATTACCTTTTTTGCTAATCTGAAAAAAATAGGTATAATTTTGATTCATTCACACCAGATGGCTATCATTGTGTTGGCTGCTGATATTTTTTTATTTGACAGTTTCAGTGCCCCTAGTGAAATAGTCAGGTGTTGCATGTTTTAAAATTCTTGCAGCACAGAAGTTCAAAATCACTAGTCTAAAGAATTATATTCTCTCTCTATGTGTATGTAGCACATCTAATGTATCATATAAAGTATAAATAACATTCAATATATAATATATTAAATATGTGTATCTATAAATCAGTAATGAAACAACAAACAACTCAAATAAAAAATGGGCAAAAGGCTTATATTGATACTTCAAAAAATAAGATACATATTGGCCAATTAACACATGAAAAGGGAAGTGCAATTTAAAAGCAAAATAAGATGCCATTTAACACCCACCAAATAGATGAAGGACTGACAACACCAAATGTTGATGAGGGCGTGGAGCAACTGAGACTTTCAGACATTGCCAGTGGGATTGCTAAGTGGTATAAACACTTTGAAAAACTGTTTAGGCTTTCATTATAAAATTAAACATGCACCTACCTTATGGTTCAGCATTTCCTCTTCTAGGTCATTACCCAAGAGAAGTAAAAAAGCTTGTGCCCAAAATTATCTCTGTAAAGTGTTTATAGCCTCATTAATTCAAAATAGCCCAAATCTGGAAACAATCCAAATGTTTATCAACAGGTGACTGGCTACATAAATTGTGGTATAGCTGTCAATGATATTTCAATCAGTAGTAAACAATAAAAGACTATTGATATAAAAGAACAACAACATGAATGATTCTTAAAAATGATGTTGAGTGAAAAAAGACAAATAAAAGAATACTGCATAATGTAATTTAAATAGAGTTCAAGATTAGAAAAATGAACTAGATTACAGAGACAGAAATCAAAACAGTTGTTGCTTATGGGGGAGGGGGTGTAAGAATTGCCTGGAAGAGAGTATTGTGGAGGGAGAAACTTTCCTCTGCCTGAAGGTTCTTTTGGGTGGTCTAACAACCAAACAGACATGATTAACAAGAGAAAGTGACCAAATTTAATTATACACACACACACACACACACACACACACAAACCCTGCATACATGAGAGAATTAGAGACCCCACATACATGAGACAGCAATGGAAAAGGAGGCATATAAGGCTAACTGAGCTAGGAATGATATAATGTACCTTGGGGCTTCAGAAGGTAGTTGCAGGAAGAGCATATATTCAGCAATTATTAGTTTTCCTTGCTATATAGGTAGGCAAAATATCATTTCTGGGGGTAACTCCTGTTGTGGACCAGGCTCCAAATCCAAAT
Source organism: Anoura caudifer (assembly GCA_004027475.1). Taxonomy (NCBI): domain Eukaryota; kingdom Metazoa; phylum Chordata; class Mammalia; order Chiroptera; family Phyllostomidae; genus Anoura; species Anoura caudifer. Next base: position 26,710 of record PVKU01005523.1, on the reverse strand, counting down.
TCCTTCCCATAGTCTGTGTAAAGTGTTTATAGCCTAGATACCACCAACTTAAAATAATTTTCATACCATGGAGGCACATCTTGGGGTGGCTCATTCTGAGCCCCTATGGGAACATACAGGAAATTTTTAGAGCGATGAACATATTCTATTTCTTGATCAGTGTGTTGTTTATATGAGTCTCTATATTGCAACAAATTGCATCCTTAAATTTGCATTTCACTGTACATAAATTTTCCCTCAATTTAATAAAATCATAATATATTTTAAGAGTCAGACTACTTTGTTGATGACCATACAGTCATTACACAGACTTCAGTGAGACATAAATAAATGCATCAAGGGGAAATGCATTCTTTAAATTCTGTACATTTACTTTCATGTGTAGGAGAATTAACACATTAACTATTTTGCTAACTGGATACTCAGCTTGGAAGCAAAAATCATACTCAATAACTCATTTTCTGTTTTTTTTTTCAAAACTGAAAGTCGTTAGTAATATCATGAAATACCAGACAGAATTCATTTTCATGATTTAGGAAATAAGGGTAATACATTTGGTTAGCAACTACTTTTGTTTATTTTTCCCTGTTGCCTCTCAGATTATAAAATGCCTTAAAGGAACTAAATCAATTATTTTATTATATGTCAGCCTATTTTGTATTTACCTTTATCTCTTGTATAATTTATAATTTAAATCCAATATTTTATTCTCCTAAAACTATATCTAAATCAATTCATTTAATTCTCTTTTATATTATACAGTGATAATTTATAATTTAAGTCCAATATTTTATTCTCCTAAAACTATATCTAAATCAATTCATTTAATTCTCTTTTATATTAGTAAATGGTATATTGGTTTTGTTTAAGGGCATTATTTTTATTTTTAAGTGGCAAATAGATCTTCAATAATCTGTGAGCTCTTTGGGATAAGGTATTCTCTATTGATCTCTGTTTGCACTTTTCAAGATTCTATTACGGGAAAAGGCAGAAGTAACCATTTTTATTAAAGTCACTTTTTCTTTGATGCAGATCCAAGCATTCTACAAAAACAAAACATAGATCAGTAAAGAAAGGAAACTGGAACTGTAGAAGGGGTTTCTTTGGTAGGGCTAATTTCTAAGTCGGTTTTTAAAACTGGAGCATAAAGGGTATGAGGAAATTAATTGTGTAATATAAAAAAAAATGTGCTACTCATATGGTTAAGTGAAGCTCTTCCCCACCTAAATACTGATATCTAGAATGACAAAGCTTTCTTTGAAGAGTAAAAGAATCATGTTTAAATGTGTAGTTATGTTGGGATTAATGTGGCTACATTCAAGAGATGGTAGTAATTGAATTATAAATATGTTTCAAAAGAAAAGTTTATTTATGGCTACTAGAGCTGACACAGACATATTTGAGATGCAAACTTACCATTTGAATGACTTTGAGGAGACTGGCATAAAGGACTACCAGATTTCCTCAGTGGCCAACCCTTGGTGCTCCTGTTGCTTTCTGGCATGCAAAATCTACCAATTCACTCTGACTCAAGTTTTGTATTTCTCACTTTCTTTCATTCTTTATGTTTCACAGTTTAAAATCAGGTTAAAAGCATACCTGAAGCCTCGTGCACATGCAATTGCATTACTTAAGATTTTTCCAATGAAAAATCATGAAGGTCAAATTATATACTAATTATTTTATCTGTAATACATCACTAAAGATTATTGAAATATATATAGAAATTAATATATGTCATATTTTAATATTATCATTTAGATTATGTCTATCAGTTTGAAATTTTTTAAACTTCACTTGTATAAATGGAGGCTTTGTTTCAATAACCCTATTATTTTAATTATAAACTGAACCATCATATTTAAAACAAGTAGGAAGTTGAGATATATTTTCTAATTGTTGTAAACATTAGATTATGATCTATGGTTTTTAAGAAATATTTGGAAAGATAACTTTCTGTGAAAACATATGATTTTCAGAATAGAAAGACAAAGTTTTGTGTTTGCTACTCAGTTATTGGAAGAGATAGAAAAGGAGGAAAGATTCAAATACAGGAAAACACAACAAGTACAAAGAAAACAAGTATATGGGCCTATAGCAAGAGTGAGTAGGACAGGAAAAATGCTTTAAGGCAATAAAGGAAAATATTTTACATATATAAATATATTTTATATTAAATATATATTTTAATTTTAAATTTTTAAAGATTTTATTTATTTATTTTTAGAGAGAGAGGGGAAAGGATAAAGAAAAAGAGGGAGAGAAACATCAATGTGTGGTTGCCTTTTGTGCTCCCCCAGCCGGGGACCTGGCCCACAACCCAGACGTGTGCCCTGATTGGGAATCGAACCCACGATTCCTTGGTTCGCAGGCCAGCACTCAATCCACTGAGCCACACCAACCAGAGCTAAATATATATTTATATATAAATGTATTTAAATATAAATACATTTATTGTAAATGTATTATAATATAAATGCATTTATATATAAATGTATTTGTATATAAATATATTTATATTATATATAGAGAGAGACAGACAGACAGACAGACAGACACTGCTGACTTCCTCCCCCCAGAAGAAAACATGCCAATGATATCTTTGACAAGCAAAAGTTCAAGAGGGCTATTGGAAACTAGACAGCATGAGACTGGAAGGATGATTTCTTTAGTGTGAAGAATATTTATTCCTTAGCTCTATTTACTGTTCTATTAGGAGCTAAGGTAAGAGTGATGAATAATGGATAAGAGGACACCCTAATTGTTCTCTGTAACAAAAGTAGCAGCACTGGAATTCATTATATCTTATTGCGTGAGTATCATATATTGACATTTGCACAGATGAAAGAACTTCCCCTTTATAGATAAAAGGTCTTTGTTCCAAATACCAAATTTATTTTTCCAGATGTAGAAGTGAATGTGTGGGGTATATTTTGCCTTCCACACCTCATCTCTTTGAGAAGTAATTAGATTAAGTCTCATAGAAAACAAGGTAATAATGATAATGGCATTTCAACCTTTGAATCAATTTAAAACAGTGTCTAGAGATGAAGTGCTGCAGAATCATGAAATTTTAAGATGGCAAAGCAACTGGGGTCACCGATTGTGCTTTCTAGGAAATGCGCCAATGGTTATTGGCCCAGGGCAGTTGCCCCACAAATGCTAATCAGCCAATTTGCTTTCTGCCTGCTTTCCAGCCTCTTTTCCTCCCCTTCTTTTCTACTTCATATCTCCTTCCCTTCTTTATTTTAACAACCTTTATTTTACAAAGGTAGAAGCCTAGGCCAGGCAATCTGCCCAAGCTTAACTTGACATCAGGACCAGGGTCCATATCTTCCAATTTGTAAATCAGGGCTGGTGTTCCTATTATGTGATAAAAACATTGTCTTCCTCTCATGCTCTCAAATAAACCATCTTACAATTATCAATATTTAGTTTCTTTTTCTTGAAGATGAAGAGCCCTTTGCCTGAATTTCAAGTCAGCTCACTGAGTTTGAGCAATTATATATCATCTTATTTCCTCATTGAGCATTTAATTTGCTCCTTTGGTGCGTTTTAAACAACATTTCATTACATTTTTCCCCAATATAGCACATGAAGTGATGTAAACTAATATAAGCTTCTTGAACAGGTATAGTGCTCTCTGCACTGTGTGTTAAAATAGTGAAGCCTGTTTGCTATAAAATGATATCGCAACATTTGAAGAGGGGAACTCACATCTCACAGACCATCTACAGGGGCATTTGAGATGAAATAGCATGCAGGTCTAGTTGAGCTGGTAAACCTAATTTATTCTGCTTTATGAGCTCTTGCAGGTAGTTTTGGAGAATTTTTGCATCTGTCTTCGTAAGAAATGCTAACTAACATCAGCTAGGCTTATCTCTGTCATGAAGACAACTCCATAGTGGAGAACAAAAAATTAAATGACAACAGTCCATTCTAGTTACAGACAGACTTTTTGAGTTTGTGTGTTTTTCTGAGTTGTTTCAGACGTACAATCCTTAGAGATTGTGACCTATTCAAAGCACCAGCATCCTGCAGGCCGTGGTCACACTGCATTTTTTTGGCTCTCACTTGAGCCTAAGAAGACACTGAGGGTAGGAGAATTAGAGCAACCCCAGTAATGATATTTTCTTTCTGCATGATCTTCCCTGATGATTGCACTCTTAATTTTCCCAATTGTAGAAAATAATAATATGTTCAACTTTCTAAAACCCTATGTCTTGAGAAAATAAGTGTTTGGTCAGAGTTTTGAAAATACACAATTCTGTTTGCTGCTACCTTCATTTGGTAGAGTCTTTGTTACTTTGACATTTTAATTGTATGTATGTGATGTTGAAGTATTTCTCTCTTAATTTTTAAAACAGAATAAATGATAATATTGTGGATCATGTTATCTATTTTATTCAGACTTAGGTTTCTGTGATCTGTTTTTCTCCTAATAATTTTTTTTAATTCCTAAATTGTGGTTAGGAAAGAAAACTTTTATAATTCAATATTTCAACATTCTAGTCCTTTTTTTCATTCATTATAATATTACAATACAAGATGATTAAGAGATCTAAACATGGGAGGGCATTATTATCAAAGTAGCTTTTCATTGAAATCTTATTACCCTATTTCATTAGAAACTGATTAAAACTCAGTATATTTACCATTAAGATGCAGGTTTTGTATTTTAAGAAGACAGGATTCTAAAGTTGAGAATCATCATAATGATCTGCCTTTTTTTTAAATTAAATGAGGAGCTGGATAAAATATTAATCTACCTGTAAGACATAGATTTAGACCAAACAGACTACCAGTCAGAAAACACTATTTCCAGGAAAGGTAGCGAGCCAGCTACTTAATGCAGGCTGGAGCAGGTTCCTGGAGGCCTCCAAATAGTCCTATAGTAGCTGGCTCATGTGGCAGTCTCTGGGGTCGCGCAGCCAAGGTAGTGTGGGCAGCATTCAAAGGGTCATTGGTGGCTGTTTACCAAACTATGCAGTATTTTGTGATTTTATTAACAGAAATGGCTATACAGGGTATAATTATCAAGTAACAGTATAAGTGTATATCATATATATATAACTTTATACCTTTTATTATATATAATTTATTATATAGGTGAATTTTTCTCACTATGAACAGTACAACTAGAATGCTTACTTGGTTTAAGTCTAGAATTCGAGGAAATTATTATTTATTAGGTAACCCAACATTATTTTTTAATATTCATTAGAACACTTGTATCACATGAGAGTTTTCAAAATTCTTTGAAATGAGATTAGTGGGGGCTACATGTTGTTAAGTGATCGTCATCCTTTTTTTTTCTCTGTTGGGATTATGCCCTAAGGATCCTGAAACACCAATTCAAAAAAACCTATGCACCCCAGTGATCTTCATTCTTGAATGGAACCCTCCATAAGCAAAACTTGGGATGGTAAATTTCTGTACTCCTATTAAAAATTCACTAGAGTGGTCATGTGGGGGAGGAAGTTACTTATTGGAAGGAAATATAGAAGATTATCTCACTCATACATGAAATAATAGGTTCTTATATTCAAAATTTATTATGAAGATTGTATTGGTGGAATGATTCACAGTTTCTCTCACTGTAGCTGACTTGTTACAGTGCACCTGAGTTTGTCTCAGTATCAGCTATTTAAAAAAAAAAAGAGCTTGGGAAACTTTGTGAATCACTCTATCATGTCTGCTTTGAAGTTTCTATGTAAACATAGCAGTTTTGAAAGAGATAGACAATATTATTGATAAGATAAATCACTATTACATGTATTTATTTCAAAGTTCTAAATAATGCTAGTGCATGGTCTTTAAATAAAATACATCTGCCATATTTGATGTGTAAAAATGTAAACATAATTACTATTAAAATGAAATTTTTCTAATGACAGACTAGAAAATTCAGATAGATTTTTAAATCTTTAAAGCTGTGTTAACAGTGGCTGATAGTGGATAAAAAATAAGTCTCCCCATGCTTTTACAGCTTTTCCTACCAACAACTGGGAAAGAGTGAACGATGGACATGAAGTGCTGATCTAAGGTGTTAGAAGTTTCAGCAGGTTTTAATGAGCCTCACAAATCACCCCGGATGGCAGTCTGATATATTACAGCCCCTCTAATACAGTTTTCTTCCCTACTGTTTAGTGACACTTAAAGGGTATACAAAAGTAGAGGGATGCACCTGATGAAGAATACTGCCGACAAAGTGTAAAGCACAAATTTGGCTTTAATTCTCATCTATGATTATTTTCCCTTTCTTTGAATTGAAGATTAGCATGTTGCAATTGTTCCTGGGCCTGCTTGGGCACTGGGGAGAAAAGCAATTTGATGTTAACTATCCCAACCGCTGTGTTTCTGACTTATACTCTCCCTTCAACATTTCCAATCCCTGTCTCCATAGTCCTTGTCTTGTCTCACTTTGAACATGCAAAAAAAAATATTGCCTAAATTTCAGACAGAGGATAAAGAAACAGTCTATTTTATTATCTTCTCATTGGTTACTCTCTTATTTTTATCTACTTCTTTCCATGTCAGATTTCTTAGGTTTCTTCTTCCTACCTTTTCTCTGTATTTCCCTACCTCTGTCCATTCTCAAGTCCCAGAAATCTTTGAATCCCAGTCATCCCTGTGAAACTTCACTCTCAAATTTCACCAAGGATATCTTCACTATAAGGTTGCTTTTTCTTCTTCAGAATATACTGTAGAGAACTCTTCTTTCTCATATTTCTTGATATTACAATACCCTTCCCCTACAAATGTTTCTTTGATTGTCATCTCCTACTATCTTTAGATCTTCATTCTTTATTATTATCGTTGATTTGTTAACTGCAGTTTTACTTCTCAACTCCTACCTATAGAACTGTTTTTTCACCCTTATTCAAGTACAGTTTCCTAATGACTACTCGTTATTTCATTTTCATTCCAATTATCCTGTATTTCACTACCAGTATAATCATTTGACCCTGTTTTCAACTATTTATTTTTCTCAAAATATCCAAAATATTGAAATTATTCCTCCTGCTTTCTATATAAAGTTTATGTTTTTATGTTAAGTTGTAAGTTCTCCCATAAACTAACTCCACTCTACAGGCTGATTCTGAAACGTTTTAACTGTGACCAATCAAAAATTATTTTATATTGTAAAAGCACTCATATACACATATACATACACACTCTACTTTGTACTCACATAATTGAAACAAGTTTCCTAAAAAGATATTTATACATACTACATACAAGTTACTCTCATTTTCTTATTTTGTTTCTTATAAAATATATAGGTTTTGACCCCCTAAGTTGACTTCTTGTCATGATCCCGACTACTTCTTATCCACATCACATGAAGTGGCCCAGCTTCTCTGACTTTCTGTCTCTTCACCCTTTGCCCCCTCAACTCCCGTCAGAAGTCTACCATCATCCTACAAATACACACACACCCTTGGTTTTGCATTTCATCTAGGTTTTTCCGTTGCAAGTATTTTCTCATCATGAAGACATCTTTTCCAGCTTCAGCTCGTAAAAATCCTCAATTCCTCCAAAGGACAACATTTTTAAATCTGTCTGATATAGATGACACATAATCCTAGCTGATTTTGTAATGGTTTTATAATAGTACATTTTCTTTCTATCCAGTTCATAAACTTATTAAGAATAGTACCATCTTCCTTATAACACATTAATTGGTCAAAACAAAGCTACAAGTTTCTTTTTTCAGTTAATAGGACGATAAGATACTAATTAATTCATTTATCAAACTGATGGATTTATATGATGATGTGAAAAGAACTTAGTTTCCAAGCTAGGTACAAATCTTAGCTCTACTATTTATAAGTCATGTGCTCTTGGGCAAAGTCCTCTCTCTTTCTCAATTGTAAAACTAGGACACTAGAACCTGACTCAGAAAATTGCCAGAAGGATGAAAAAAGAATGCTTGTGAAAACCCCTGGCATTTACTAGAAACCAAATGACTATTTGTAGCTAAATATGCTGTTTGGGCACATAACCATTTCACTGCATTTTTGGCATTTTTATATTTGTTTATAATATTTTCAAATACAATATCTCTAGCATTCCTGTTACACATTTCTGATTTTGCCAATTACCTACTAGACATTATTTTCTAAATATTATGCTTGAGATCAAGTCTAACAAACAATAAATGGGAAACCTATGCATGCCTTCAGGTTCTGGTCTCTTGATGACTCTGAATTGTTCTGGAGAGCAAAGAGGTACAACCAGCTTCTATATTATATTTTCTTTGTAGAAAGCCTGTTATCATAAGATTTGCTTCCATCAACTCTAAAGCTCAATTTGCCAAATTAAATTAACGTTAAAATGTTTCACTTAAAAATTGAAAGTTTCTTTAAAAAATAAAACAAAATATTTTGAGCAAATTTCTCATTTTGGTGGGAGGGTGGTATTTTAGCCATTAGCATAACTGGTTATTTTCCCAATTATAAGAGCCTTTTTTTTATTTGGGAAAGTAAGGTTTTATATTTTAAGATAAACTAGGACACCAAGTTTTAGAGGCACATATTGCATCAGATTATAGCACTAAATTTAAATTCATTTTCAACTTTCTGTGCTATGATATATGCAGATTGAGAGGAAAGTGACACACATAAAATCATGTCTGTTAAGCTCTTTACATTTAAAAAATAGATTTTTACTCACCAAATCCCCCAAGAGTGGAACTTGCTGGCATAAATTATCTGACATCAGGTAGGTCTTGCAGAGTCCCAGAGACAGAGAGCAGATGTGAAGGTTAGAGATGTGACAGATAAACAAACATAAATACAAGCATGATTTTCCTATTCATATTAGTTTACTTCTACTCTCAAACTAAATCCAGTATAAACTGTTCACCTTTTGTATTTCATTTGGCTTTTACTATATGTGGTCAACATGTACCCTCTGATGTGATGATAAATTTCTGACAGACTTTCTGCCAACACCCACCTCATAGCTTGATTTCCTTACCCGCTTTTCTCCCCCTTGAAGAGATATGTTTGTAGCATAACACACTTATTCTGTATCAATCTATTGAAATCATAACCTCTACTAGTTTCAATTTATTCAACTAGAATATAAATACTATAGTGTATATGTATTACGGACATTATTAGATTATAGTTGTGTATTATTTTAAGAATAGGTGAGAATGCATCATCTACTATAAATATTTGAAAAGCTATGAATCTATCTATATCAATCGAAAGTTATAAAAGAATTTATAGAATGAAATAAGTAAGTTAAATTTTTTGTTTTAGATTATCTCTGCTCTTCTCAATTAACTTGTAAAATTAGAAAAATATATTTTGCTGTTATATTTGGTACCCTAAGGATATCTACAAATGGTTGTGTGAAATGAAAACATTAGACCTGATTATCCTTGCCCTAAAAGAAATATACTTTTATAAAAATTTAATTCTTTTAAGATCCAATGGTTTTATTGTGCTCCCCAAAATATTTCTAACAAAATTTGCTTTTTGTATATAAGTCTGACATTTCTTTCTTAGTCATATGAGCAGTAATAATTATAGGAGCCATGACTACCGAATGAAGCTTTACCTTCAATTGTGTAAGTTACATATCAATAAAGGTTTGACCTGTTCTCAGAAAAGGCAGAACAAGAACTTCTAAAAATGTCATTCCAATATTTCTTACTGTTGAAATTTAAAGAAATGACTTCTTCTGAAAATTCTAGTTCTTAATAAGTTCATGTCATAAGAAACAAAAAGCTAAAGAATAAAAGTTAAAAGACCTGAGCTAAAGTTAAAAGACCTATGACTTGAGCCAATATAAAATTGTTAATTATTTATTCAAATTGCCTCAAGAAAAAGGTAGAGATAATTGCCAGATAATTTTTTCTTTGAATTTTCTCTCTTTCATACCATAGGGCTTAATAATAATTTTGTTTTATATCACTATTTAATCAATGTTAATAATTATCTTTAAGTTAAACTAACTCTCAGTTGATGGGTCTCAAAATTTATTGTACCTAAATCTTGATTCATATTTATCTGCATAATTCCATTGCTAGTGGATTAGAGAAATCTATCAGTAGATCCTGGCTAACCATTTATATGGTGAGCTTTTATCCTCTAAAAACTGAGTTTCACAAAGCAAATACTAGACTACGTGAGTTAGGACTAATGTGTGGCTTATCTCAGGCAAAATACAGCCACCAGTTGCCTTTATTTCACTGCCCAGAAATTTCCCCATTGTTTTCTTTTGTGCAGCTGCTTTGTCCTTAGGGATTGTAAAAAAATTCCAAAATCATTTCATGAAAAATATGATTAGGATTCTTTTATTTTATATGTGTGTATGCAAATGATGGGACTACATCAAACTAAGAAGTTTTTGCACAGCAAAGGAAAACATCAATAAAATAAAAAAAGACAACCCACAGAATGGGAGGCCATATTCGCCAATACATCTGCAGTATAAATATGCTGCAGCAGTTCACAATCATCAACACGATGTCCTGCAGCTGCTTCTGCTCCAGCTACTCCCACTGTCCAGGCCATTCCACAAGTTATCATGCAGCAGCCTGCTGTTCACGTACAAGGTCAGGAGCTTTTGACTCCTTCCATGTTGGCATCTGCCCCTCCTCAAGAGCAAAAGCAAATGTTGGTCGAACAGCTGTTTCCACTCATTCAAGCCATGCACCCTACACTTGCTGGTATTATCACTGGCATGTTGCTTGAGATTGATAATTCAGAACTTATTCATACACTTGAGTCTCCAGGTTCTCTCTGCTCTAAAGATGATGAAGCTGTAGCTGTACTACAAGCCACCAAGCTAAAGAGGCTGGCTGCACAGAAGGCAGATGACAGTGCCACTGGTGTTCCAACTGTTTAAAATTGATCAGGGATCATGAAAAGTAACTCATGTTTCACCGAAGAAAAATATACAAATACTGACAAACTTAAATATTATGGACAAAACATTGCAGAATAAAAAATAAATTAAAAAAAAAGGAAAGGAAACTTTGGACCTTACGTGCCAAGTAAATGCCAGGTATAGCAAATATAATGCTAGTCCTAGATTACTTATTGATTTAAAAACACCAACAAAAAAAAAACACAAAAATAGTACAATACAAAAACAAATTAATGTGTTATAGGTCCTGAGAATAGAATTTTCAGCAAAATACCTACATTTATAGCATTCTTTTTTTTAACTTTGTAATTATTTACTGTGGACTAGCTCAGAATGTCCCTTCTGTTTTAAATAAAAGAATAGATAGCTGAGCAAGGAATTGTGTTTTGGATTATAAAATTCTGGCTTTATTAAAAAATCCTCAAACAATGAAAAAAAAGACAACTCATAAAACGAGAGAATATTTGCTGATACATGTAAGAAGTGGTTAATACTCAAAATTTATAAAGTGCTTACAAAACTCAACACCAAAAAAATGAACAACCCAATTAAAAAATGGGCAAAGGACCTAAATAGACAGTTCTCCAAAGAGAATACCGAAGGCCAACAGACTTATGAAAAAATGCTCAACTTCACTAATCATCACAGAAATGCAAACTAAGACCACAATGACCTATCATCTTATAACTGTCAGGTGACTATCATCAATAAATCAACAAACGACTAGGGCTGGTGAGGATGTGGGGAAAGGGGAATCCTTTTGTACTGTTGGTGAGAATTGAGACTGGTGCAGTCACTGGAAAGTAGTGTGGAGATATCTCAAAAAAATTAAAAATGGATCTGCCTTTTGACCCAGAATCCCACTTCTGGGAATATAGCCAAAGGATCTCAAAACACTATTTTTAAAGAACATAAGCACCCCTATGTTCATTGAAGCATTATTTATAAGATATGGAAGCAGCCCAAGTGTCCATCAGCAAATGAGTAGATAAAACAACTATGAGATATTTACACAATGGAATTCTACTTGGCTGTAAAAAAGAAGAAAATATTACCCTTTGCAACAGTATGGATGGACCTGGAGAACGTGATGCTAAGTGAAAAAAAAGCCAGACAGGGAAAGATAAATACCAAATGATTTCACTCATATGTGGAGTTTAATCAACAAAGTGCACTCACAAGAAAAATACAGACAGACTCATAGATAGAGATCACATGACAGCTAGTGGTGGGGTGATTAGGGGGTAGAGGAATTGAGCAACAAAGAAAAAGGACTCGTGGACATGGACAACAGTGTGGTGATTGCTAGGAAGAGGTGGGTATAAGGGGACTAAATGGTAATGGGAAAAATATAATAAAGATTAAATTTGAAAATAAAAGAATGTGTATGTATGGTACATTACAAAATGAAAGTAAACTAGAGAAATAAAGTATAAGATAGTGGGTCACATTTTCAAAATCTGTTAAAATGTGTACTCCATTGTTAATTTTCCTCTTATCTGGTATTCGCATGGGGCTTGACCATTTCTAAACTAACAAAATTGCCTTGACCAGTGTCACTCGGTTAGTTGAGTGTCACTCTGCAAACCTAAAGGTTGCGGGTTTAATTCCCAATCAGAACACATGCCCAGGTCATGGGTTTGGTTCCTTGTTGTGGTGCATGCAAGAAGCAACTGATCATTATTTCTCTCTCACATCAATGTTTCTTTCTCTTTCTCCCTCCCTTCCCCTCTCTATGAAATCAATAAAAAAGAAAAAATAAATTGACAAACATATTTCTTTTAAAATTTTTATCACTGGCATTATTACAGATGTCTTCCATTTCCCCCTCCTTTGCCCACCTCCACGCAATGCCCACCCTCCCTTCCCCTGGCCTTCACCACACTATTGTCTATGCCCATGGGCTAGGCATATATATTCTTTAGCTAGTCCCTTCACCTCCTTTCATCCAGCAATAAATATTTTTTAAATAATAGATTTTAATTTTAAAAAGTCCAAGCTGACTGTGTAGTATAGAGAAAAAAGTAAGAGTCTTTTACATGTCCCTTTGAAACTCAGCTCTACCCCTCAGAGATTAAATCTTTTCTTTTTATTTGAAATCACTTAATTTCTTTTTCAATTGTACCACTTAGGCATTACATATAATGGTGTAGCCAAGCAAAGCAGGGCTCATGCAGGTGGAGCCTTGGTGCATGACCCAAAAATTAGTGTTGAGGGAAAGAGGTTTTTATTTACAGGATACCAACCTGGGGGACAGGAGTGCTTAACTCTTTGTATCCAACTCCTTGTGAATACCTTCCATACTAAAACACTATTGGGTAAAAAATATTACTAAAGATCCAAACCTTTACACATTGACTGGCACATACTAGACACTCACTGAATATTTTTTGAAGAGAAATAATGGATTTTAAAGAAAAACTAAATAAATAAAGAGATATTCTATGTTCATGGATAGAAAGACTCAATATTGTCAAGATGTCAGTTCTTTCACACTTTGTCTATAGATTTAATGTAATGTTAATCAAAACTCCAGGAAGTCATTTTATGGTTATTAACAGACTGATCTAAATTTTGATAGAAAGTGAAAAAACCCAGAAAATCAAACACAATATTAAAGGAGAAGAACAATGTTGGAGGACTGACAACTGATGCTACCCAAATTCATGACTTACTATAAAGCTGCAGTAATCAAGACAGTATGGTACTGGCAAAAGAATAGACAAATAGATCAATGGAATAGAATAGAAAGCTCAGAGATAGACTCACATACATACAGTTATTGGATTTTGGATAGAGGAGTAAAACAATTCAATGAAACAAAGATAGTCTTTTCAATAAATGGTGCTGGAACAACAAAATATCCACATGCAAAAAAAAAAAAAAAAAACACAAACAAGAACCTAAACATAACTTACACCCTTCACAAAAACCCTTTCAACTTAAATCATGGATATAAATGTAAAATTAAAAAAACTATAAACCACCTAGAAGATATCACAGGAGAAAAATGTGGATGACATTAGGACTAGAATGGAATTTTTGTGTACAATAGCAAAGGCATAATCCAAGAAAGAAAGAATAAGTTATTAACATTGAAAATTTCTGCTCTGTAAAAGAAACAGTCCAGAGAATGAAAAGACAACCACAAACTAGGAGAAAATATTTGCCAAATAAGAAATTTGGTATGGGACTCTTCTACAAAATATACAAGGAACACAGAAAACTCTACAATAAAAACATAAAAATATTTAAAAATGGGTCAAAAGCCTTAATAGACGCTTTCCAAAGAAGATATACAGTGGCAAATAAGGGAAGTGCAAATTAAAACATCAAATGATACGCCACTGTACACGACTATGCTGTCAGAATGCCCAAATCTGATGCACTGACAACACTGCCTGCCAGGAGGAATGTGGAGCCCCAGGAACTCTCATTTATCGCTGATAGGAAAGCAAAATGGCACAGCCACTTTGGAAGACAGTTTGACAGTTTCTTACAAAACTAGACATATTCTTGCATATGATCCAACAATTGTATGTGCTCTGTGGTATTTGCTCAAAAGCATTGAAAACTTTTTTCCCCACAGCAAAACTTGTACATGAATGTTTATTTTGGTTTTATTCATAATTACCAAGAATTAAAGCAACCATTTCAGTAGGTGAATGGATAAATATATTGTGGTGCATCCAGACAGTTAAGTATTATTCAGTGTTAAAAAGAAATGAGCTATCAAACTATGAAAAGGCATGGAGAAGCCATAAATTGCACATTAATGAGTGAAAGAAGCCAAAAGAAGGCTATACACTATATGATTCCAACTATTAGGCATTCTAAAAAGTCAAACTTTAAAGACAGTGAAAAAGAATAACTGTTGCCAAGGGTTGTGGGGGGATGAATAGGAGGGGTGCAGAGGATTTTTAGGACAGTGAAAGTACTCTGCATGATAGTATTAGGGTGGTACATCTCATTATTTAATTGTCCTAACCCATAGTCTGCACAATGCCCTGATGTAAATTGTGAAGTGGGGTGATAATGATGTGTCAGTGCAGGCTCATCACTTAGAACAAAGGCACCGCTCTTGTGGTGGGTGTTCATAAGGGGGAGCCTGTGCGTGTGTGGGGCAGGGGCTATAGGGAATCCCTACCATCCCATCCATTTTGCTGTGAACTTAAAATTGCTCAAAAAATTTTCATTTAAATAAATAAATAGGAAAAAAGAATGGATGGATGAATGCAAATAATATAAATAGTAAATTGTTTCAAGGTCCATGGTATACAAACTATTGAAAAGTCACTTTCCCCTTCATGTCTTCTGTATTTTCAACTTGCAGAGGGAAGTTAGACTTTAGGTTTTACAAATAGAAGCAAACCACAAGTTTGTGTTCAGAATCTCCACTTTCTATTAAAACTAACACTTTCCCGTAAATATTTTGGGGGTTTTGTTTTGTTATTTTTAAAAATTTTCTGCATGAGAGCATTTAATATATATCCATTGCATTTCTATTACTAAAGGTTTTTATTTTCTATTTGTATTCCTATAAAATTCTATTTCTATTACTGTACTTTCTGTTGCTATAATTTCTATTTCTAACACTATAGTTCCTTGTTTTAATGATTCCCTGTATAATAGTTTTAAAAGCACAGATTATATATGGATCTCTATTATGGTCAACACCAGCTACTTTAGGTAGTACTTCAGTTTGTTTTAGGAGTTAACCTAATTACCAATGATCATTTATTCATTCTGTTTTGACCTCATTAAAATATAGTACTCCTTACTCCCACAACTTCAACTTTACTGAAACCACAAATTCCATTCAAACATCCAGTGTTGGTAATGATGTGAATGCCTAATGGAATACAAAGTATTATTGCTTTATTACCACAACTTATATTGACTCAGACTACTAATATTTCTTTCATTGATAACTTTAAGAGAATGCCCTAAAGCACAATGCAAATTGGAACACTGAATAGCAGAATTTGAGAACTGGAAGGCCGAATCCTTTCTTTTTTCATTAACAGATGATGGCTAATGGTATTGCCTTTTCTCTACTCCATGAATTACTAAAATAAAAAAGTTTTATAAACTAAGTAACAATTGTTAGTTACAATTCAAAAGCATTTACTATTTTCCACCACAATAAAACAGCACATAGCAAGAACTCAGTAAGTTCTGAGTTATAAATAGCATTTTATTATTTTTATCTAAAGCCCCTTTATTCAAGGTGATGTGTGGAGAGACAAGACATATTCCTGAAACTGAATTACCTAAAACTTAGAGCTAGTTTAGAATGATTTTAGAAATTTGCATAATTCTTTGAGGCAGTGACATTAGAAAATATCGTGTCTGTGAATTTAGATATTCCCATTCTCAAATTCATAGGAATAATATAATTGAGGGCAAAGGGGATGAAAATGAAATGAAGTTACTTTGATTTTCAAATAGTTTGGGAGGAAAATTCTTTGTTTTTTTTTGTGGTTTTTTGGAGATAATAGGAGACACCTTGGCATGTTGAGCTACCGAATGAGTCATTGCCCATGGGTCCTGTAACTAAGGAATGAAGAAGAGGGAACTGGAGGTGAAGAGAGCACCAGCGATGTGGGTGCAGCTTCAGCCTAGGTCCAAGGTCCAGTAATGTCCATTGTTTTTTTTTATTGCTCTAATATTGCTCTGTGAATTATATACCAAAGTAAAATCTGTTCTCTTCAGGTACTAGGATTTCAGAGGTGTTCTATGATTAGAATAAAATATATGCCAAAAATGTTGGTTCCCAGATTATTGGCGTATGAAAAATAATGGTCTTTGCAAAGTGTGATTCTATATTATCTCCTGGTAACAGTCTTATAGTACAAAGAGCTTAAGTATCTCTGCCATCAGAAAAAGATCATTTACTGGCTTTCTGATCTTGAGAACAATGCATGGTCTAAGGGTCCATTTCTTTATGTGTGAAACAGGGATAATAACTTTCTATGACTGGTGAGTTAAGTCCAATGTTATTATATAGGTAAACTATCTCACAGAGTTAGGTCAATAAAAATACCCTAAGTTTATTATAAACAAAAGTTTCACAATGGTAGCTATTCCAGAATTATTTTTAAATGTCTACTCTTTTGCTTCAGTCTATTTCTAATATTAGTTTAATTGAAGTAAATTTCTCACTTATGGAAATTGATCTAAAATTGATATACATTTTAAATGATTCAACTATTTCATCTGAAGAAGACTGTAGAAAAGTTTAATTTTATTTGTAAATAAATTGACTATCTCACTAGTGATGTTTGAATTGCAAAAATTATTCATAGTGGAGTTAGATTAGCATTTAGCTCTCAAAATAAAAATCTTTGGAAAATTAAGAATAATAAATACATTAGAATAGTCATTTTTATGGGATCATGGGCTGTGCTCCTTTTGGCTGTGCTTTATTAGTTGAACAAAAGGTGTTTTCAGTGAGAAGGGAGTCCTTCCACACCTGACTTGATGACATCACATCACTGAGTTTCATTTCTCTTCAAGTTGTCTAGTTCTTCCTCTGCCATGTTCAGTAGAACCTGAGGGCTATTTAATGCTCAAAATCTCCCTAAAGAAGTTGTCTGTCAGTAGGCTTTCTCAGGTCGCCCACCAGAAGTGCACCCACACCCTTGAATATGTAGACTTGTGTTGTCTCTTGTGGTGGCCGCTTACCCATATGTCACTAGCAGGGACTTGACTATCAGACTAGCATGACTGAGAAGCTGAATTATTTTCTGTTTTTGATTAAATTCAATTTAAATAAAAAGCTTGAAGCAGTGTAAATATTTTTCTGTTAAAGAAAACTATTATTTTTTAACTACATTTTAATTGAAGCCACTGAAAATTTATCATCTGAACTGATGTGTTCTAAGTATAACATGGATAACAAATTTCATAGACTTTATACAAAAATGTGTAATATCACATCAACAGTTTGTGTTATATATTGTCACATGCTGCAATCATATTTTATATACATTGGGTTAAATATATTGTTAAAATGTATTTCATCTACTTTTTATGTTTTTTCTGTAGCTACTAGAAAATTTAAAATTATGCTGTAGCATTCATTCTATTTCTGTTGGACAGTTAGAGATGGCTGAAGTAAAAATATCCAATTGAGAATTAAATGCAGACTTCAGAGAAGTCAAATCACGCTTAGAATGTGGCAGAAGGGCACAGAAGTTGTTTGCTCTTAAAGATTCTAATTCAGAAGCTGTTATAGTTTAGTCTTAGCAACTAGTGTATATAAATCTGTTCTTTATCTGGTGTGCTACAGACAGCTTTACCTGATCTGTAATAGTTTAGGCTTTTCCAATTCATTTGAGTATTGGGAAATACCTGATGCCACTGTATCTCTCCCTGTTTGGAAAAAAACAAACACCAGAAAGTTATTAGACCAAGAGTTGTTCTCAAAGTACTCCTAGAACTGATAACATTAACATTACCTGTCAATCTTACTAAAAATGCAGTTTCTACAGCTCCACTCCAAATCTACTGAAGCAAAAAATTTGGGGAGGAAGGGTCCTGAAATCTCCGATTTAAGTAACTCCGTGAAAGACTGAGATGCGCACTGAAGTTTGCAAACCGCTGAAATATAATATTCTTGTACTGAAATATAATATGCTTGCTAACTGGTGAATAAAATTCATTAATAGGCTAGATACCATTAAGTCAACAAGCACTATAGGATCATGATTAAATATTGAGGCTGTCAGGAACTCCTCAAAAACTATCATGCCTCCCTCTTCCAACAACCTCTTGTATTAAATCATTCATTCCAGGAAGACCTTCGGGTAGAGATTTTCCTGGTTTAGTGTTTAATTTTTATCAATTGCTGTAATGGAGTTTACTGCATAGCATTCTCAAACACTCCTGGTTTGTTGCGGGAAGCTAAGCTACCACAGGTGCTTTGACTTTTCATAATGTGCACAGAACTGCGGCAGGGTAATATGTTAGTTTTAAGGCAGCCCACTGTGCTTCATCTGTTCTGAAGGAAAATGATAGTGTTGCCTTTTGAGAATGTCAGAATGATTATGTAACTTTTATGGTGCTAAATTATTTTGGATATGATATCCATGGTAAGAAAAAAAGGGTGCTTCGAGAAATTACTTCAGAATTACTAATTGTTTTTATTGTAGATTTTTAATTGTAATTAAAAAATTAATTACTTTATTTAGAATTCCTCTCTCTGCTGTTAATTTTAGTACCCTCAATATTTAAGTTTCAATATTTAAGAACTCAGAGCTTGTTTTTGTGTTTTACATTCCCAAAAACACCTTTTTGTTTTTATTATTCATTTATGTTTTTGAAATCTGTTCAATATTGTTCAATTGTTTTCTAAAACATAGCTATATTACACATATAAAACCTATCACATCAGTGCTAAATATATCAGAATAAAATTTTTCTTCTTTTAAAAATGTACAACCTTTGTCTCTATTTTCACATACCTAAATATGGATTTAAAAGATATAAAACCTGAATTTTATATTAAAATGTGAGATTAAAAATTAATATATGCATATATGATTTGACTACATTTCCCCTTTCTTCCAAGGAGAGGAAAGCCAGCAAGTAATCTCTGTGAACTAGCATCACCTTGAGACTTGCATTTTCAAATACTGCTCCCCAACACACAGGACAAAATATCTGAATGAACAGGACAAGCCTGCAAGGACACAGGATTACTTTTACTAATAATAGGTAACTAGGAGTGCTTCATAGAGCTTTAGACATTTTCACAGTATCCAAGGCCTAGCTAACACTTTAGCATACAACATCCATGTCAAGACTGATAATTATTTTGCATTTTATGAGTTAAAGTACAGGAATAATAGAAGTCATTACAGTTTTTCTCTTTGTTAGCACTAACAAGTGATATTCTCTTTTTTGTGCATGACCTATAACTTCTTAAAACACTGTAATTGGACCCAATAATGCTCTATTCCATTATAGGTGGGTAATAAAGAAATAATATCCTTTACAGTGACATGTGGGTTAAATTGCCTCAAAGGGCAGATATTTAATGGGGTGTTTTGAATCAGGGTTGAGGTATCCTGGAGTTAAACTGTTTTAATCATAGTTTTTCAGTTGGAGATGATGGGTGAAAGAAACAAATGAATTAACATAGGTAACACTAGAATGCTCAATAAAAATCAAGAAATACTAATGCTGTGCATAACTTTCAGCAAAATGACCTGGAAAAAAAGCCCTAGGCAACCTCAGTACTTTCATTTTCTACATTGCTGCACCTGGCCATTTCTGTAAACTGGTTTAAGTTCTTTCACCAGCAGTCTCTCTCTCTCTCTCTCTCTCTCTCAATCTCTCCCCCCTCCTTCCCTCCCCCCTCCCTCCCTCTCCCCGCCCTCCTTTTTCCCATAGAGGGTTCAGGATATGCCCATAGGCCCTAGCTATTGCTTGTTGTGGTGATGGGTTGATAAGAGATCTATTTCTCCTAGAAAAGATAAAATAGGTATAGCTATATTTTCTTTCATTTTAAGGCTTTGGGTTGTTTCCCCCTTTCTGAGTAGTTATTCATAGCATATGGGTACACATACATATAGGTGTGTGTATAATTGCCAGACAAAGCCTTTTACATTTCCAATGCAACCACCTCACATAGATTAGCACTAGTAGTACAGAAGACAAATATATAATTGATGATGCCCTATACTTTCTAAGGCTTTCATATATAAACAGAGCACAAAAATTATTTACCAAAAAATGAAAATACCTTCTTGTATGACGGCAGCTTGTTCCAGTGTCACCTGTGCTTTGCTCTGAGTCACTAACTGGTCGAAATTTCCCCCTGAGCATTCTTAGACTCAACATACTTAAGTATGTTAGGGGGGGGGAAGGGGGCTTGAATATTTTTATACTCCTATATCTGATTTTAAATAAATTTTAAGTTTATGAGTATAATACAATTATTAGTGTAGACCTATTTTATAAAATAGGAAAGATTACTTGTAACTATTTACAATGATACAAGGCAGGCTTCTAAAAATTTAAGATCTGGGTTATAATGATTGATAACATGGACATTCACCTAATTTTTAAAAATACTAATTCATTGATTATTAACTATGTTCCATGTTATTGCACATGAAATATATAACTATTTTAGGAAAGATGTATGCAATTCAATAATCTTTTTTCAAAAATTAAGTGGAAATCTTATGAGGAAAAAACAGCACAATATATAACTATTTCAACTTCACAGTTACTATATTTGAGCACTGAATTTGGCACTGAGTTTCCTGACAGCTTATGGAAACTGTAGACAGGGCCAGTTAAAAAGGAGAAAACATCTGTTTCCCAGGGGAAGCAAAGCTCTCACTAGTATTTAAAAAAATAAAATATATTTTCTTCAATGGGTCTTCATCCAGAGGATGAAGCTTTGTGCACTGTTGGTGGGAATGTAAACTGGTGCAGCTGCTGTGGAAAACAGTGTGGAGGTTCTTCAAAAAAACTAATAGTAAAGCTACGTGTGATCCAACAATCCTACTCCTTGGCGTTTATCTGAAACAATTAAAGTCAAGATCTTGAAAAGGTATTTGCATTCCCATGTTCAATATAGCATTTATTCACAACAGTCACCATAGCCAATATGTGGGAAAACCTAAATGTCCAACATTAGACAAATGGATAAAGAAAATGCAGTATATGCATTCAATGGAATATTATTCAGCCTTTAAAAAGAAGGAAATTCTGCAACGTGGGACAACGTGAACTAACCCTGAGAAAATTATGCTAAGGGAAATTAGCCATTCACAGAGAGAAAAACACTGTATGATTCTATTTATATGAGATATCTAAAACAGTCAAACTCATAGAAACAGAGTAGAATGATGGTTGCCAAAGGTCTGGGGGTAGAAGGTAATGGGGAGTTGCCATTCAGTGTGGGTAAAGTTTCCATTAATCGAGATGAATTTCAGAGACCTGCTGTACAACATTCGGCCTACAGTTAACACTACTATATCCTACTCTTAAAATTTTTAAGAGAGTAGATCTCATTCCCATTGTTCTTATTACAATTAGAAAGGAATGTATCAGTATTAATTTTAAATACATTCAAATTTTGCCTATAAGTATTGTACAGTAAATATCAGATCCCAAAAGATATACTGTTAGATGAAATAGGATCTCTTGTCTCCCACAGAAATCTGATAATTTCTATTCATGTGTCCATCTCCATTATTGAATTGTGAGCTTCTTATGGGTAGACACCATTTTTTATCCACAGTGCAGTGCATGGCACATACAGTGCAATGATCTTCCAGCAGCATATTTTATGATACTTTTTCTATTTTGAATCTTAAAACTGATACTGTTTTCAGACAGTATTCTACAAAAATATTTTGAAACAAGAATTTATTCATACTGCCTATTTTTTAAGGAAATGAAAGAATTGAATACAGGTAAGTGGTTCAAGATATATTATTGAATATTTTGGTTTGAGCCAACATTTCAACTATTTTTCATTTGGACTAGATCTGTTATTATACTTATACTAGGGAAATAAAAGTTCTTAAAAAATGAATCCTAGAATGTTTACAAGATTCTGTCACATAGTGTGTAGAATGTTTAATAAAACATTTAGGCCTGGCTGGTGTGGCTCAGAGAATTGAGCCTCGGCTTGTGAACCAAAGGGTTGCTGGTTCAATTCCCAGTCAGGGCACATGCTGGGTTGTGGGCCAGGTCCCCAGTAAGGGGCGCATGAGAGGCAATCACACATTGATGTTTCTTTCCCTCTCTTTCTTCCTCCCTTGCCCTCTGTCTAAAAAAATAAATAAAATTCTTAAAAAAAAAGAAAAAAGAAAAAGAAACATTAAAATACCTATATGTAATTTCTAAAACTTGTGTATCTCTTTAAGAATCTTACCATGTTTATACCAGTTATAATGCACATGAAAGCTCTGGCTAAAATTAGTCTGAAAAAAATTTTTTTAAATGTTAGCTCCACTATACTCTCTTTATCAATTTCTCTGGGACAGCAAGTTTTCAGGAGAAACATGTAAATTTTGAAAAGCCTTAGTACCAACCATTTTTATTTTCTTGCTAAAATACTTTCTTTCTAGACAGGAAGTTTCTACTGAGGAAAATGGCAAAATGCAATAAATTATACTTAGAAATATGGACACAAGGGAACAAAGCTTTTTACCTTCATTTTTCATTTATTAAAAGCAGATAAATGCATATTTATCTGAATTCACATTATCAATAGCATTATTATTCTTGCCATTAGTCATAATTTTCTTTATTCTTTTAAGTAGGAAAAATTCAGAAATTGTGTCTCATAATTCAGAAATGGGCCCCTAAAGATAGCTAATGCAACAATTTAAACTTCTATTTCCGTAATGTTATACAATTGATTAATTTCCATAAATTCACGATATTTCCCTTTAACCTTTGCTGAATTTCCAGAGCTGTAACTTGGTCTGAACATTTAGTTAACAGTCTTAGGGTAGTTAGGCCCTTCCTTAGACAAAATGGTCATCTTGCTTTGGGTGCACCTGGCTCTCCTAAGCTTGCCCTTTGGGTCAGAGCTGCCCTCTCTGCTGTCACATTTGAAGATCGGCATTGAACATCACCCCCATACCTGTAACATTTGTGTCACAGATCAGGGATTTGGGAACAATGGCCTATGGACTAGAAATAGTCCAAACACTCCTTCAGTTTACTTCCATTTTGTTCTTGACAATGTTTCATTTGAATGTGTCGTGTCTGTCCTGCTGTAGCCTCAGTCCAGCGTTTAGCCCCTGGAGATATGTTTAGTTCATCCAAGGAATGCTCTTGCTTTCTGCTGAGTAAAGTTAGACTTTTCCATTCAACTAAGAAATGTTAAGTTCCTAATAATTACTAATGAATGGACCTGTTCTATTAGGTAACTTGTGTGTTTTCCAGCAAGAATTATAAACATCATAATCTAGAGATCCTCACATTGTTGGCTCGATGGAACATTGTGTTAAGAAGATTTCTGAGACCAAATTAAAATTCAAAATGAAAGACTAGTTATTGGTGGCCACAAGCTATGAGAGATTAGGGTTAATCAAACTTCTGTAGTTCCAATAGATGAGAATTTACTATCTTATGTCTTATAATTATGTATGTGCCATATTCCCCCACCATCATTCAACTAGACTGATATTCATCCTAAATATCTACCCATCCTTGTATCAGATCTTTGCACATTAAACGCTGCCTCTGTAGTTGGAATAAACTTAAATCAGGTCAGAGGAGGAGCTGTTTTTTGATTGCCTATCTCTTGTGGCAACTCTACATACAAAGAGATTCAAAATTTAAAAATAAAACATGAGTAGACAAAACTTGAGTGTTTTTCAAAAAAAATCCTGAGTGATTACTATCAAACAAACATAAACAAAGCTTATTTTATTGAAATGGCAACTGTCTTAAAGACCCCCTGCAGTTGCTAGTGCATAGGAACTGTGGCCCGTTAAAAGTTCACATATGCCCTATGCTAAGTACAGTACAGAATATGCTATTCATAGCTGATGCTGCTGAGAAAGCACAGGCAGTACCTGTCCTGAGAAATAGTGCCTTGATAATAGGAGATGTGACATACTATCATGTATTTTGCATTATGTAATTTAAGCTGGGTAGTGTATAGCCATAGATTAGTTTATCTAGATTATGTGAGGAGTAAACTGCTAAACTTACTGTCATTAAAAGTGACTTGAGCCCACTAAGCTTATCTGAGGCAGGTGGGTGAGCATCTCACTGGACAAAATATTAAAAACCCAGTCCACTTTGGTTTCTTCAATATCTGTGGGAAATTCTCTTTGTCAAACATTGTTGACTTGCAGCCTATTATGTGCCAGGCTCTGTCTTGGCACTTTATATCATATATCATACATTATTACATTCAATTCTTTCAAGGGGTTCAGATTGTTGTAGCCATTTTACAGATAAGAAAACTGACACTTAGAAAGATTAGACAGCTTTCTTAATGTCATGAAGCTGATCAGTGGTAGATATGAGATGTAGACCCATGCTCCTTTTTTTTTGTTATTCATGATGTATATAAAAAAAACTTTTCATTTAAGTGAAATAAAGATGCTATTGGTATGAAGCAAACTTATTCTAGAATTTCAGTTTTTCTGTTTGTTCATTCCATGGGCCTATCTGTGCTTGTCTTCAGATTTTTGAGACCGCATTCCTACTCTGTGCTCTTCTTTGTTTCCTCCTCCTTTTTTTACTCCTCTTTCACTCCTCTTTCCTTCACTTCACAGAGGAAAAATAGCCAACATCTGTTTGTGATTCTGTTCACAAAGCTCACCCATGAACCTGTGCATAAGTTTTCTGACACATGTGAGTACGGCCCGAGGAGCCCTTAGTGTCTTTCACAGCTTCCTTGATATGCTTCTCATTGTCTAGATTTGGAATCACATATTTTCAGAGCTAATAGTTAGTGAGTAGTGAAGCAGGGCCTAAAGTTAGAACTCAGAAGAGGTTCTGGGAGCCAGTGGTGGGGTTCGCCCTCAGGACAGACTTCAACCTACTTTAACCAGAGGAGCTCCATTTGAGTGAGATGTCCTTTGGAAGAATGAGTGTTCAAAAAGGAGAAATTGGAACCACACTGGTGTAGTCTAGATTCCTCAAAGTTGACTCTGAGCACCCTCTTTCCTATGCTTCTATCTTCATTACCACTGAACTCTTCTGAAATTATAAAGATTTAAACAATCTTATTCCAATTTATCCACTAAATTTTGTAATGATAAAAAAGATTTTAATAGCGAGTAATTGTATCATCTAATTGCTGAATCATATGACATTAAATATTGATAATATGCAAGGCAAACATTAATCTACAACTAATTCATAAATCCTTTTGTATCTATGAAATGAGAGTATAGAATTTTGTGGTTACTTATTCATTTTAATGATATTAAAAACTAAAGCATGTTCTTAATTATTGACTAACTGGGTAAAATAGAGTACAATGAACAGCTTAAAAAGAAAAAAAAACATAGAGTAATTTCACTAACTCTGATATATAGATTCAAGGTCATGAATCAGAACTTTTAAAATTGTAAAAACTACAGGATATTAAGAAATAAAATTAATGTATTTCTATGCATACTAATAGGGTCATTTTCCATGTCCAATTCTTCTAGGAACTAAACTATATTATAGTTTGAAGCTAGGTTTTTTTTGGAAGGTATTATCATGTATTAATAATGAGAACACATAAATGGTACAATAAAATTGGTTTGGTAAGTCTAATTAGTAGGGCAACTTCAGGTAATTCATTTAAGTAAAACCTCTCTGAGCTCTCTCTTCTCATATGGGCAACAGAACTAGGCTTAAGAGTATGAGTGTATTGGAGAAAGTACTTATGGGAGAAAAACAGGAAGAGAAAACATTATAAGGATAGTGTTTGTTAAAAGCTTCTGAAGGTTATCACTGTTAATGTATGAGCACTGCAATGAGTGTACAGAAGCCACAGCTCTAATCTTTTCTCCTGTATTTCCTAGAATGTTTTTCTAGCCCAGAACTGAGTGGAGTTATATTTTAGGAGAGGAAAGATGATGCTATCTGCAGTGTGCCTGTTGCTAATCAGTAAGAATAGGGAGTGGTTTTTCCTGTACAGACATCAGGTATACAATAGTCCCTGGCACATAAGTGGTCAGATCCATTTACCTTTCCTTCTTGTGCCTGCCTGCCTGCCTCCTTCCCTCCCTCCCTCGCTCCTTTTCCTTTATTTTTTCTTTCCTTTTTCCTTTCTTTCTTTCTCTCTTTCTCTCTTTCTTTCTTTCTTTCTTTCTTTCTTTCTTTCTTT